>ML848870.1:4433-14455 GCA_009831015.1 Picea engelmannii
TTTTCTAATGTGCATTGAAGAGACACTTCATTCCTAAATAATTTTCTAACCCCATGAATTACCTTGGTTCAATTAAATTACTCTGTTGCAACTCGCTATAACTCTGCTGCAACTCACTATAACTATGTTGTAACTCAGCTGCAACACTATACTATAACTATACTTTCTCCTTCGAATTTTGTGTTATTACTCCACTTGTTGTTAATCACTATTACTCTGTTGCAACTCGCTATAACTCTGCTACAACACTTTCTGTAACTCTGCTGCAACTCACTATAACTATGTTGTAACTCTGCTGCAACACTATGTTGTAACTGTACTTTCTCCTTCAAATTTTGTGTTGTTACTCCACTTGTTGTTACTCACTACTACTCTGTTGCAACTCGCTATAACTCTACTACAACACTTTCTGTAACTCTGCTGCAACTCACTATAACTATGTTGTAACTCTACTGCAACACTATGTTGTAACTGTACTTTCTCCTTCAAATTTTGTGTTGTTACTCCACTTGTTGTTACTCACTATTACTCTACTGCAACTCGCTATAACTCTGCTGCAACACTTTCTGTAACTCTGCTGCAACTCACTATAACTATGTTGTAACTTTGCTGCAACACTATGTTGTAATTGTACTTTCTCTGTCGAATTTTGTGTTGTTACTCCAAGGAGGCTACAATAAACAAGTTTGAGAAATCGTATTAAGATATCATCCATAAATCTTATAATTGTTGTCATAGTATTGTGTAATATAAATTGCATAATGACTCACTCATGCAATCCATGTGTTTTTTTGAAAGTAATATTCCAAATTGTTCTTTGTGTATATTGTCATATTGGTATCCTTACTTATAATCCAACTTCATGATAACACATGCTTACAATATTTGGTTGATTAGTGCCTTGATTATTTGTAGGGGATATATATATTACAATATATTAGAATATTAGAATACTACAATGTAATAGTAATGCCATATTACAATGTAATATGGCATTACCATATTACATTGTAATATGGCATACAATATGGTATACCATATTTCATGTAATTTTTTTTTTTAAACCTAAAGTCATCATCGCAATATCGACGCAAATTCGTCGAAAATATTTTACTATTTTACCACAACCGTTTCTATAGCGACGAAACTTTGTCACAATTTGCCACAAATATTCGTCGCATATACAACATGTGCGTCGTAAATTTGGTTTTGAGATATTGCACTCGTCGATATTACCACGGATTTTCGTCACAAGTTGCAATGGACTTTCTTCACACGTTTAGCAGCTACATCATAAGTTATTGGCTTGGCATAACTTTTCGTCCCAATTGCGGCGAAGTTTCGTCGTAATTGTCACATTTCTTCGTTGTTATTGCGACGATAGTTCATCGTAATTGTGATGATGCATAGGGTTAACCGATATTGAAGGTGTTGACACTTTGAGAGCTAATTTTGTCAATGTTTCCATGCACACTTGGATCATGGATATAGCGACGAAATTATTCTGACGAAAAAAAAATCGGCTTTCGTGGAAATTGCGATGGATAAGTGTGGTAATATCAACGAAAAACCATTGAAAATTTGCTCATATGTACTACGAAGTGGAGGATATGGCATGAGGAGGAAGAGGGGAGGCATGTGGTCGTGAGAATGGAGCCAAGTTCCAGAGTGGGGAGGNAGGAAGGGGAGGATGGGAAAAAGGGAGGGGGGTAGGTATAAAATAGAGTTCGAATAGGTTAGGACCAAAAAGGTGAAAGGGGGTCATTGCAGATGGTAATAGTTAAGGAAGTCAGGCATGAGATAAGTTTTGGTTGATAAAGAGTTGACCATGTTCTATAGACTTTGTTGATTTAGCTAAGCGATCAACTTCCTGATTCTGAGAGAGAAGGAAATGGAAGAATTGGATCTTGGAAAATTTTCATTTCAGGGTTTTAATTCGTGAGTGAAGGCCACTGGAGAATTAAGTGGTAGAGTTTGAGTTTCCAAGGAGATCCCTTATTACTATTTCAGAGTCTCCAAGAACAGTGAGGGCTTGTATGTTTCTTGACTGTGCAATTTGGAGTCCCATGTATGTAGCAAAACTTTCCTCTTTATTATTAGTGGTATTCCCCAAACCCCAGGAGTAATCCACAATATTTTGTCCATTGGAGTCGAAAATGACTCCCCCCGCACCTGTCGCCCCTGGATTACCTGTTGCAGCTCTGTCAAAGAAAATAATTGAAGAGGATTGTTGTATTTGTCAATAAGGAAAGTCATTATCACAGAGGCGTAATTGCCAATCTTTCCTTTTATTTTCTCATATTGGGGGTGAGCAATGGATTGTCGGGGGTGGGGGGTCCCAGAATATATTTGATCCAATCTTCTTCACTCTGCTCTAGGGTGCCTGTCATATCAAATCTAATTTCTTTGGACGTGAATACTTCAGAGACTAATCCACATACTTTGGTTAATATGCGTTGCAGGGGTGGAAGATTTTCAAGGAAAATGGCCTGGTTACGAGCAATCCAAAGTTCCCAGTAGACGAATTTGGAAACTTGTCTCCAGAAGAGAGTGAACTTTTTCTTGTTTTTGAAGCTTCCAACATATCTTTGCTTCCAAGAGATGAAAATATCATTCCAATTCTCAAGGTGAGGGGGGGGATGAGAGAGAGGGAGGTAAATGAGTTTCCAAATTTAGGAAGACAAGGGGCAGTCAAGGAAAAGATGGAAAATAGATTCATAGGCTGAGAGGCAAAAGGGACAACGTGAGGGGCCTTGAAGTCCATGTTTTTGCAGGTTTTCTATTGTTAGAATTTTTCCATGGACCATCAACCAACATAATATGTTTACTTTAGGCAGAGAGGGACCAGACCAAATTTATTTCCAAATTTTGAAGATTGGGGGACCTTGGTCTTCAGATTGCAAGAGCGAATAACCATCTTTGACGGAATAGTTTATGGAGCCCCAACTGCAGGAGTCAGGTAAGGAGTGATGGGAGGGGGGTGCATCCAGCAAAATTATTGAAAAAGGTGTAGATTAGAGGTCGAAGGTGGTCAGGAGTGTTCAACAGTTCCCAATTTGTCCAGTCCCCATCAGAGTTCTAGTGACAGAAATCCTTGAGAAGGAGGAGGCCCTCTGAATAGCACCAATCTTTTAGAGGGCAGAGAGACTCTTGACTATTCAACGAATTGAGATCCAAGATATGGTCAGTCCATATTTTTATGTGTGCTTTGTTTCCCAGGGCCCGAGAGAGTTTTGATTTGATAAGGGGGAAGGCATGTTTTAGGAGACACCAAATAGGGGAACCAAGGAGAGGGGAAGGGGGGGAATCAAGGCAACATAATCTTAAGGAGTTGAAATATTTGGATATTAGTGTTGTTTTCCACCATTCTGTAGTTCAAGTGATAAGATGCCAAGTGAGCTTTTCTCCCAAAGAAGTGTTCATTAGAATGGGATCCTAGATAGAAATTCCTCCTTTGTTGAGGGGTTGACAAACTTGTTTCCAATTGAGAAGGTGAAATTTCTTGGTATTTGTTTTCCCCCCATCCCAAAGGAAACTCCAGAGATCTCTAGAAATTTTTTCAAGAGTGCCTTTTCGGGCCAGAATACAAGAGAACTGAAAAATGGAGAGAGAAGAGAGTACTGATTTGAGAAGCACTGATTTTCCAGCTGGATTTAGCCAGTGACCTCCCCAATTTTTAATTATTGTGATATTTTTGTCAATTACTTCTTTCCAAGACGAGGTACCATAATAATTTAGAAATATTGGCATTCCTAAATATTTGAATTAATTCCAGGTGGTGATGATAGGGAATTCGAAAATTATGGCAATTTGAACTTTGATATGACCTGGGACATTCCACCCATAGATCTTGCATTTAGAGGAGTTCATTTTTCCTCCAGAAGTCAGGAGAAAAGAACCAAGAACTTTCTGAAAGTGACTAGTGATTTTTATAGTGTTCGCCCCCAAAATAAGCATGTCATCTACAAACTAAGAGTGATTTATTTCCTTGACCCCTCTCACAATAAGTAACCCTCAGAGCTTGCGCTTTCTTCTTTCATCTTCTACTTTTCCATTGAGAGAGTCAGCTAGTAGGATGTAAAGAAAGGGGGAAAGGGGGCATCCTTGACGGAGTCCTCTATTGGCCTTGAAAAATTGCAAAGGTCGTTCTTTTATTAAGGGGGAGATCCAAGGGGAGTCGATATAGGCCCTGATCCAACATATGAATTCTTCAGAAAACCCATAAGATTTGAGGAATGAGTATAGGAAAGAGTGTTTGACGCAATCAAAAGTATTCACCATATCTAGATTGATGACCATACCTGGGGCTTTGATTTTTTTGATGGAATGTATGGCCTCTTGAAATAGCACGATATTGTTTGTAATCTATTTGTTCTTTAAAAATCCACCCTGATTTTCTAAGTTATATTTGAAAGAAAGGGTTTTAGGAGACTAGCAATGATCTTGGCAAGGATTTTATATGAAGAATTACAAAGGGAGATGGGATGGAAATGGGAAAATTTAGAGGGGTTGGAATCTTTGGGAATGAGAGCCAGGAAGGTGGAGTTTGTGGCTCCTCCAATTTTCTTCTTTCGAAGGGTGTAATTCAACATTTTCTTTAAATATTGTTTGATGGTGGCCTAAAATGATCAGTAAAATCTGATTGGAAATTCGTTAAGTCCATGGGATTTGTCAGAGTCCATGTCCCATATTGCTTTGGCTATTTCTTCTTCAGTTTTCTCCCTAACTAATTGGTTGTTTTCATGCACAGAGACTGTGCTTGGAATATTGGCTAGCATATCTAGAACTTCTTCATTCGTTCCTTCATTGCTTGGATGTTGATATAAATAATTGAAGTGATGGAAGGCCTCCTCTTTGACTTGTTCAAAGGTATCGAGTTGTTGGCAAGTGTTTGTAAGAATGGAAGTAATTGTGTTTTTTTGCCTCCGAGTTTGAGCTTGTTTGTCGAAGAAAGATGTATTTTGGTCTCCTGCTTTTAGTCAAAGACTTATGGACTTCAATATCTAATGTTCTTCTTCTTTGTGTAGGGAGTGGTGTAGTTTTTGGTGGGATTGTTTTTCTTGATTCAGAAGTGTCTCGGTAATGGCCTCTTCTTCTAACCGAAGTTGGACTTTCATAAGTTGTTCAATCTTTTCTTGCCTCTCATTTTGTGGTGGGATATAGGAAGCTTTCACCCATTCTTTGAGAGCTATTTTGACAGCCTTTAGCTTGCTTTCCAAAATACAATTTGGGGATCTAGAGAAATGGGAAGACCACGAATTTTGAATGATTGGAGGGATAGCAGAATTTTCAATCCAGAGAGGGTTAAAGAGAAAGGGAAGAGGGCCGAAATTTTTCATATTTTTGAAGTTTAGGGAGATTAGATTGTGATCAGAAACAATAGACAAAAGGATATGGGAGGACATTTCTTAAGGGGAGAGAATGTAATTACTATTGATGAGGAAATGGTCCATACATGTTGCTATATGGAATAGGCTAGAGTGCATGTTGTTCCAAGTATACTTTCCTTTGGATGGCTTGACGTCCTACAGATCCCAATCTGTGATTAAATCGATTATATTTTCAGAGAAGGGCTCTCTGATTTTACTTCCTTTTTTTTCTCTTGGATTGAAGTGAGTATTAAAATCTCCACCTATTATACAAGAGGAGAGATCGATGGTTTTTTTTAGCATGAAAAGGGAGTTTGAGAAAGCAGTTTTTTCCTTGTAGGAGTTGGGCATATAGACATTCATAACTGAAAGGAAAATACTATTATCCTTATTTTTAAGAACAGTTAGAAGCCAACTTTGAGTTTCTAGAGTTACCTCAAGAGTCCATATCCTTTAGTTCCTCTTGAGTCCATATCAACTAGGAAGTCATATCCTTTAGTTCATCTTTTGTGTGTTGAAGTATGCATGGAATTTTCTATAGACTGTTGCTTACCTTGTGCCTTTTATTTTGATGTTGTTTCTTCTCTGACTTCTTTATTTGATCTCCGACCAGAATTTCTAGGTTTATCAAGGGGGAGTTCTCCTTCCTCCACTTCTTGGTTGGGTTCTTATTTTAATAGGGATTCTTCATTTACTTGTTGTTCCACTTCTCGTGTGTCCTCCTTTGAAGGTTCATGTTAGTCTGACTCTTTTTCTATTCTGACTAATGCTAGGAAATAGAGGGAAACGGGGTCCAACACACGTGTTGAGGGAGGGTTTTTATTTTAAGCAGATTCACCTGGAGGTTCAAACGAATTTTGATTAGGAAAGAGGGGGATATTGGAGGGGTTGGGAGTGGCTTTTTTAAGGGGGGGTTGATAGGAAGGTTTTCACGAGAAGACCCCATATTTGGGATCGATCCTGAGGACCCAAGGCCAGAGCCTGATCCTTCTCCATTATTGGCTTTCTTTCTAACCTGCTTCCAACCTTTCCCTTGTTGTGAGACATCGAATTATTGATTTTGTTTGTTACTGGGATATATTTTAGAAAAAATGTTGTATTCATAACAGGACTTTCATTTGAATGGGAGATTCCCATAATCTAGCTTTTGAATGTAGGTCCAATCATCTAAATTTAACTTGATTTCCTTCGGGAGCCCTTTTTCTAGATATGCTTCCACACAAATCCTAGCACAGGAGTACAAACTAGATTTAGGTTCAGGCATATCAATGAATTTTCCCAAAGTGTCACCGATGCCTTTTAGAACTTTGTCTCCCCAGCAATTAAATGGCAAGTGAGGAAGCCTTGCTCATACCAGGAGAGCTGAGGGAATGCCATTTTCTGGGTCAAAATCTGAGGTCCATTTGTTTAGGTATAACCCTCTTGGGCCGAATAAGTAAGGGCCATTTCTAAAAATGAGATATCTATCTTCTTTGTGCTCAAAGTAAAAAATATAGAAGCCCTTACCATAGAAGAAGTGATTCATACGTCCCTGTACTAGTGGATTCCAGTTCCACTCAATCCAAAGGTCAAACTGACGAGGTGAAGGCCATAACCCCATGAACTAACCTACAAGTTCTCTAGAGGAAAATGAAAGAACCTTTATTTGCGCTTCTATGCAAGAGATCACCACTTATGGGATATGCTCCAGTTTTTTCATGAATTGGGAAGTGGTAGGGCATGTGGGGGGACTACCCACCCAGCCCACCAACGACTTGAACTCTTCGACTTCGTCGAGGAAGTCAGAGGGAGAGTTAGGGTCTAGGATCTTTGAGGCCATAGAGAAGCTGAGAGAAGGAGGCCAAAGCGAGAATGTGGCGGGCCAGGGTTGCAAAGCTAGGTCTCCGAAAATGTTATCAGCACCAAAAATTTCAAATATTCTTTACATAGAATATGTTTCAAAGCTATTGAAGAAGAAGGTAATTTCATCCCAATAAAAGGTAATTTTACCCCATACATGTGTATTTTGACTCATTCTTAGAAGGATAAATTATAAGGATGGATATGTAGAGATAACCATATTTAATAAAATAATAATGAATAAAATTTTATTATACATCAACTTTGATAAAGTACATTTAAGATGTTAAAGTTATAAAGAGATTTCATAAGTATAGTTAATATCTCTAGGATGACTTTTCTATGTGCACTCATGTTATTTTTCTAAAGTAGATTGGACATACCAAATGGATAAAGGTGAAAAATGTGTATTTTAATCCCACGAAAGAGTGATTAATACAAATAATTTTATCAAGTGGAATACTTGTTAGGTAAAGGAGATGCAAATTTAAAGATTTTGGAGTTCTAAATGATTTGATGATGGCAGTCCACAATGTTGTATGAGCAGGTGAGTGTAATTGTTAGAATTATTAGAGAATTTCAATAGCAATGCTACATAATAGGTGTGGTTTTTATTATCGACATTGATTGCTCTCTTTATTATGTTAATTATGATTAGGTTGACAATAATAAAAAATTGTAGCTTAAAGGAGCATCTTTTGGTCTTGGAAATATTGGAAACATTTTCCATTCAAGTATAAACAAAGACAAACATTTTGCATTCAAGTATAAACAAAGACGACCAATAAAATAATTTATTTTTTTAAAAAGAGGAAAACAATCCTAACAAAGGTAATGGTAGGTAAAGGAGATGCAAATTTAAAGATTTTGGAGTTCTAAATGATTTGATGATGGCAGTCCACAATGTTGTATGAGCAGGTGAGTGTAATTGTTAGAATTATGAGAGAATTTCAATAACAATGCTAGAGAATAGGCGTGGTTTTTATTATCGACATTAATTGCTCTTTTTATTATGTTAATGATAATTAGGTTGACAACAATAAAATTTATAGCTTAAAGGAGCATCTTTTGGTCTGGAAAACATTGGAAACATTTTGCATAAAAGTATAAACAAAGACAATCAATAAAATAATTTATTTTTTTTAAAAGAGGAAAACAATCCTAACAAAGATGAAATTTAAAAATGTGACATTGAGAATCATCCAAAGCTATAAGTATCTTGGTCAATAATTCAACAAAAAACTCACTTAGAATACATGCCCAAAAAAAAACTATAAGAATGATGAAAATAGACCAACATTTTTAAACCTATATGTAATACTATCTTGGTCAATAATTAAACAAAAGACTCACTTAGGATACATGCCCAAGAAAAAGACTACACAATGAAAATAAATCAACATTTTTAAAACTATATGTAATACAGTGGAAATGTGGGTTGAGGGAATAGTTAGTTACTTATTTTAAACATTAGTAGCTTTGGATACTAGCATTATTCTCTAAAGAGTTTTAAAAAATCATTAAATTTATCCAAATTTATATTATTAAAAAGTTTATAAATAAATAAATAAATGTTATATAAAAGGACTATAAACACCATACTTAAAATAAGTTATTAAAATATTACACAAATAAAATATAACACTAACCTAACTAAAAACATAGAGCAACCTTAACAAAATATTTTTGTTTTCAATTTTAAACAAAGTTTCGCATTGTACATATTACAATCAAATTTATATGACTAATATATATGCCATGAACTCAAAATATGACTCTTACTTAACTAATAACCTATAATAACCTTAACAAAATATTTTTATTTCCATTTTTAAACATAGATTTCTATTATATATATTACAGTAAATATATATGACATCAACCAAAAATCTTAGTTTAGATATTTTGGCCAAAAATTAATTTGATAATTACCAAAAAAATTTAATGGATCTAAAGTTTCGGTAGATAATATTTATCTTATTTTTTTTGTATTTTTTTGATAATCCCTTTACAAATATTTCACTCCAGTACAATAATCTTATTTTTGTTTTACATATACAAGTTAAAAATATAGAATAAATTAAAATAATAAATTTGAAGTGACATTTTAAACATGTAATCTTCCTGTATGATAATTTTCAAATTTAAAAATCCATAACAAAATATTTATACACTAGAATATATTAGAAGTATTTCTCCAAGGTATATGCATTGTAAAATATATAAAACCTGGTTTGACTTATAACTAAATAAAGTGACACTATTTTATTGTCATAAATAGATCTAAACGATATCTAAGAAGTTATTGTTTCATTGGAACAAAATTAAGGTAAGTATTAGTTGTGAAACTTTAGGTTGTGTACACAGATTCATTAAAGTATTTGTAAAGGAAATTATCAAGTGAAAATGAGATAGAAAAGAGTATTTTTTTTTATTTTTTATTTGCATATATACATTTGTCTTTTATCTTAATTTCAACAAGATTTGTGTGTTCAAATTTAGATTTGTGTGTTCAAATTTAGATTATTAATTGTAATAAAAAAACATTCAATTAGAATTTGTCAATTATCTCATATTTAAAAACCATGTAATATTCAAAACTTAATATAATGTAAATGTTATATATAAAGTTATAAAAATTATATTTTATTCTTTAAAACTCTTTCTCTTTATACATAGTGAATTTAACAATATTATTTATGTAATCATAAACATATATTATTATTATTGTTTATGATTAAAATTAATTAAGTAATATTAGAAAGCTTTAATAATTTCTTACTTAAAAGTTTAGAAGAGATTATATACCTTATA
>ML848872.1:7293-21731 GCA_009831015.1 Picea engelmannii
TGATTGATTGATTGATTTTCATTACTTCATTCCAATTTATCATGTACCTATCAATGAATCTATATGATTGTGTCAATGAATTTACTTCATTCCAATTTATCATGTACCTATCAATGAATCTATATGATTGTGTCAATGAATTTGCATGATCCAATTTCATCCTTGTGCATCTCTAGTTCCCTTTCCTCTTGCTACCCATAAAGAACATCAAAAGGTGATGGTGGAAAACAACCAAAACGAGCTTCAAGAGGGGATTTTTGGGTGGACTAATGCAAATTGTAGAGTGATTTAACTTCATGTCCATTCTTGTCCAAAAATTTGGAGTCTCAATTAGATATAATCAATGTAGGTAGTCTGAAATTTATCCATACATTTATAACGAATAATTCGACTACTTCATGTAATTTAATAGTCTTGTTGCATAAAATAAGCACACACATTTTTCTAAATATCTCTGCGATTACAAATAAATATTCATATCCTTACCTTGTCATTGTTATTTCTCCATTGAAATCCATTGAGATACTTTCCCATGGTCTACTTGTAACTAGCAGAGGCATATAAAGTCCAAGCTTCCTATTGTTACTAGTACTACATAACATATAGTGGCATATGAACTTAGAAACATGTTTATGCATATGTAGCCAATAAACATACCTATGTAAATTTTCCACACCAAAATTTACTACAATTGTAGAAGTATGAGCTTCTTGCACGAGTCAAATCCTTCCACTAGGTGGGATTGTAAAGCTTACCCAAATTCTCCAACAATACATCTTGGAGGTGTTATTCATTCTCTTCAATATCAATGGTTGATTTATCTTTAGTTGTTGATATATATCTCCAAATCAAAACCATTCATGTACTCTTCCTCATAAACCTCATGAATGATTGATTCAAGATTCATTTTCATGCAGACATTTGAGACCTTCTTCATGGGTGGTATGGACAACATATACGCTACCTTAATAGTTGTTCCCTTGTTATACTTGATCAAGAGATGGAATTGCCATGAGAATCCCATCCACTTGTAATGCCTTTCCTATTGCGATTTGGTTTGAATATGTAGATACTTAAGAGGTTGGTGGTTGGTATGGATTGCGATCTCGACCTTAACCAACATATAATGCTTCTATTTTTTCATGTCTTACACTAACACATAGAGCTCTTGATACATGTGGGATATTTGAAAACAACTCTATGAAATAATTCAAAGTGATAGTTGATGGGTCTTCTTCCTTACATAAGGAAAACATCAATGACATACCTGGTTACATGTGTCTCAATTTCTATTTTTTTGCTACAAATTAGACATTGCCAAAACCGACGCCTCACCAATATTTTCCCATACATATACCCATGCATTTATAATGAATAATTATACTACTTCATGGACTTTAGTAATCCAGTTGCATAGAATAAGCACAATTTTTTTTCTAAATCTCTTTGTGATTACAAATACATATTCATATCCTTATCTTGTCATTGTTATTCCTCTAATGAAATCCATTGAGATACTCTCCCATGGTCTGTTAGGAATTGGCAGAGGTATATAAATTCCAAGCTTCCTATTCTTACTAGTACTACACAAAATATAGTGGCATATGAACTTAGAAACACGTTGTTGCATCTGTAGCCAATAGACATACATCTGTAAATTTTCCACACCAAAATTTCCTACAATTCTAGAAGTATGAGCTTCTTGCATGAGTCGAAGCCTTCCATAATATGGGATGTAAAGCTTACCCAAATTCTCCAACAATACATCTTAGAGATGTTATTCATTCTCTTCAATATCAATGGTTGTTTTATCTTTAGTTGTTGATATATATCTCCAAAATCAACATCATTCGTGTACTCTTCCTCATAACTTCATGAGTGATTGATTCAACATTAATTATCATGTCCACGTTTGAGACCTTCTTCATGGGTGATATGGAAAACATATATGCTACCTTATTAGTTGTTCCCTTGTTATACTCGATCGAGATATGGAATTGCTATGAGAATCCCATCCGCTTGTAATGCCTTGCCTATTGCGATTTGGTTTGAATATGTAGATACTTAAGAGGTTAGTGGATGGTATGGATCACAATCTCGACCTTAACCAAAATACGATGCTTCTATTTCTTCATGGCTTGCACTAACACATAGAGCTCTTGATCACATGTGGGATATTTGAAAAAAAATCCATGAAATAATTCAAAGTGATAGTTGACGGGTCTTCCTCCTTACATAAGGGAAACATCAATGACATACTCAGTTTCATTTGTCTCAATTTCTGTTTTTTTGCTACAAATTGGACATTTCCAAAACTGGTGCCTCACTAGTATTTTCTTTCAAAACTTTGAAAGAACTCTAATGTTGTTTTTCTCAATGAAAATTCATGGCATTTACTGTGATTGCATGAAGTGGAGTCACAATTATGGAAAAAGGTGAACTGAAATTCCTCAGGTATTATGCTACCCAAATGAAGCTTATTACCTCTATCACACTAGTAGGTATGTGCCATTTGTTGATGGCCTCAATCTTTGTCATATCAATCTTAAATTCACCTCCACCATCACTTGTCTAAGGTAAACCAAGGATTGTTTAGGAAACTTTCATTTCTTGAGGTTTACCAACAATTAGTGTTTCTTTAGTTCCTCAAGTACCTTCTTCAAATGAGAAACATGCTCTTTTCACATGCTATTGAAGATTAGTATGTCATCCATATATACAATTACAAATAAATCGAAAAATGGATGGAATACATCATTCATTAAACACATAGAAGTGGTTGGTGTATTAAATAAACCAAAAGGCATAACTTACCATTCACATATACCTTGTCTTGTTTTGAATGCATCTTTCCAAGTGTCTTCTTCTCTCATCCACACTTGGCAGTATCCAAACTTTAGGTCTATCTTACTGAAGTGCTTTTCTTGTCGTGGTTGATATAAAAAGTCATCATTCCAAGGTATCGGGTATCGGTTCTTGATGGTGATCTTTTTCAACACATGGTAGTTGATGCACATCCTCAACTCCCATCCTTCTAGGCCATAATAATGATTGGTGAATCACTTGGCCTTATGACTCCTTGTTCCAATAACTACTGCAATTGTATCTTTAATTCATTTGCTTCCATGAGTTGTTTTATCAATTGTTTTTTATCCTTATTAGAGCCTTCTAAGGATGGTTTGACCTATTTTGCCTTCACTTTGTTGATTCTTTCTTAAGAACACCAATACAAACTTCTTGTTGATACTTATAATCTTTCCTACTCAGTGTGCAATTATCAAGGAGAGTTTCAATTCTTCTTTGTGAGTGTTGATAATGATTGTTTTCCCATTCTTTACTAAGTGATACTAGTTTTCCCTTTACGTGAAGACGACATCTCACATGTACATGTATGGCCTCTCCAATGGTACCCTATATACATCAAGTGGTATTACATATACAACCACCTCATTAACGTAGTTTATATCAATGGAAAATTTGAACTTGAACTGCGTACGTGACTTACCCATATTTGCAGATAAGGTTGGGGAAGGTTTTGCACTTCTAGTTCAAGATTTTATAGTAGCTAGGCTAATACTAAATTTGAGCATGAATGAGGATGAAAAATACAATTGAACTTTTTTTTTTCTTTTTTCTAGAGCTAAATTTTTACATGGAGTAATTTGGGCATCTCCCTTTATTATTCAAGACTAAAAGTACTTAGGCTTACCTCTTTGTGATTGGATGTATAGGTTGTCCTTGTGTCAACATCATAACTAGTCTCAATATGGTTTCTAGTTTTAACCATTAACACAATCTCCTTTCTCTATTGCCTATGGTTCTTTGGGTGACGTGCTGGATGTAACTTCCAACATTTGTAATCTAAAGTCCCATCAACATAATAGTGTTTACATTAGGGTTTATAATACATGTTTTGTTGGGAAAAAATGGCATCCTCTTGCCTTTATTCTTAATTTTTTTCCATGCTAGCTTATACTCCCCTTGTTGTTTTGTATACTTTGTTGCTCCAAACGACGCCTTATTCTTAAACACCCTCAATGTATCGAGCTTGAACACAAGCCTCATTGATGGTATTTGGATTGAAGAGCATCATTTGTCTTTGAATATGACTATGCAAGTATCTTTAATAAACACTTCTAGGCTCATGAACAAAATACACAACTAAATGACTCTCTATTGAATTTTTTGTGTGTAATATTGCTCATTTTATCCTTACCTTTTCCTAGGATAGAATCATCTTATCTTATATTCCTCCTCATATTCAATGGGGTAGAACTTTTTTTTTTTTTTTGTAAGTGAGTGTATGGATCTATATTACTGAAAATACTATGATACAAAAGGTGGACCTCCTAGTCTGCCTAGAAGGAAACCAGACCAAGGGGTCCCTAGTTGCGCAAGTTGAAATTAACGAGGGATGGTTCTAGTCTGCCACCAAGGGAAACTAGACCAAACCTTCCATGTTCAGTTGGAGAAAAAAACATATACATAAAGGAAGAAACTAAAAACATCCTCCTAAACCAGAACGTGAAAGATATTTGAGCTAACCTGACAGGGCATGGCATTACTGCCTATAGATTACCAAATAATTAATCCAGAACAATGAAGTGTTTCTGCACCTGGGGGTGCTCCTTCCCACCATCCACTTGGCTCTTGCTATCTTCCTTCTATGAGGTTGTGCGAGTCTTACTGATTTGAGCTGGCGCACCGTGTCCATCAACAGACGTGATGTCCATGTGATGGAAATAATGTAGGTAGAGGTGGAGTGGGCAACCAAACGCTCCATCTTGCATTTTTGGTCCTTCTCTACCTCTACTAACAATTTGGTAATAGTTTCTAGACTGCTGATGCGAAACAGGATCTCGTCCAACATTGTTTTGTTTTCCTTGTTATCCTCCTGCCTGGCTTCTTCCCTCTCTGAAATCACTTTTCCGATCATCATCTTAGTTATGCACGCCATCTCCACCGTTTTGTGGAAGAGGGTTTCCTTGGGTTGTGTGGCCCCCGGATCAATTACCCAGTCTAATTCCTGTACCAATGCATCCCACACTTTACCTTTGCACTTGTTCTTTAATTCCTTCTCCCACCGGGTGATGGTTGCCTTCCCCTTCGGTGCTACCCGAGTTTGGAAGGTGCCCTTCGCATTTTTCGTGGCCTGAGCTATTCTTGTTTTCCGCCTCGGACTGTTCGGGACTTCCTTCCATGGGGTTCCTTTTCTTGTGTGTTTGCTTTAGACGCGCCATCCCACTTTGCGTGTCACAACTCCTATTTTGGTTACTCAGCCTGTGCCTCACTTCCCAGGTATTCTTCCTTTCCCTCCCCTTGACTCTATGATAATCCCTGGTATTGCGCTCCTTCTGATTGCGTCTATTTCTACTATCCCTCTTCTTATTGACCTTTCCCTGCTGCAAGCCCGTCCTTTCAATCTTGGTTTTCTCACGGTGTTAAGGCTCGTATGGTCATCATGCGTTGTCCTTTGTCTCTGTGTGATTACTTCCCTTGCTTGCTTGTGATCCGATTATGCTTCTCTTCGTACCTGTACTTGTCTTGGTGGGTCTATCCTGGTTATCAATTTCCCCACATGCCTTACATCATTCGTTGCATGTGACTTGATGCCTGGCTTGTCACTCGTGCTTTCCCCACGCCTCTTACTGGATTAATGGCCTTGCTTCCATTCATTCGCCTGCTGCTTATTATGATCTTGCATGATAATTAGTATCATAGTTTTAGGAAAACCTATCCTACCTGGGGCCCGCGTACCTTCCGTGGGGCCTTGCGATGTCCTCCTCGATGTGACCTTCCATGCTTAAACTGCATTCACGATATTTTTCCACAAGGTGGTTGTAGTCTGTTCTGAGTTTCCCATCCGGAATGATGATCCAGGTGTCGTTTAGTTCTGGGCCCTCCTTGCCAACCCCCTCGTTAGTGAGCTTGTCCGCTAGCGCATTCGTTGACCTACACACCCAATGCAATTCCACTGTATTCAGAGTTCTCAGATGTTCCTGGATTTTTTGTAGGCAATGTGCAAGGCGCCAGTGGCACTGAAACTTTCCCACTCTGGTGCGATTTTGGAGTCTTTTCATTGTGTTGATAACCAGGGTAGAGTCACCTTCCACAATGGTGTTTGTCATCCTTTCACAACTTAGGATTTCAAGGCCAAGTTCCAGGACTCCAAATTATTTCGCGTTGTTGGTTGAGTTTCTTATGCTCCCAGCGTACAGTTGGATGATGTTACCACCACTGTCTCTGATCACTCCACTTGCCCCTACCACTCTTGGATTTCCTTTTGCTGCCCTATCAAAGTTCAGTTTGAGGAACCCTGATGGAGGGGGAGTCCAGTTGCGGGCTCCTATCTGGAGTTGCGGGTTGCACCCTACAATTAGGCTGTTGAGCCAATATTTCAGTTGGAAAAGTCCAGGATACGAGAGTCTTAGTCTGTGAGTTGCGCTTTCTCCATCTTGCAGTTGCGGCTCTGCACCATTTCTCTTATTTGAGAGACTATTGTCTCCTTTATCCTTTCTTCCGGTATGCTTTCATTCCTGAAGATGCACCTATTCCATTCTTTCCAGATTGCCCAGATGATCATCCCCATCGTTAGATTCCAACAGAGGTTCACCATTTCATTTTCAATGTAACCCTCATTCCAGTTGTTGATGGTTGCGCTGATGTTCCCCGGATCCTATTTGATTGGCGGAAGATGCCTGCCGCCCAATCCCAAATCTCTTTTGTGTAACTACATTCGTTAAGGAGGTGGTTAGTTGTTTCCTCCTTGTCTAGACGGAGATGGCATTGAGAGGGACCTATGAAACCCCTTTTCATGAGGTTCTTCCAGGTTATAATTCGGTTATGTAGAACTAGCCATTTGAACATTTTGATTTTTGGCCATTGGGGGCTTTTCCAAAATTTTTCCCACTATTGCTCTACATTTTTTTGGTCCTGACCGCGATGTAATACCATGCTTCTTTTAAGTTGAATTCACCCCCATTTTTCCTGCCCCACCTCAATTGGTCCTCCTCTTCTGACACCTCGATTTTCCTTTTTCCTAATTCCTCCTCCACCTCTTTCGTGATTGCTTTGGTTCGGGCTCTATTTTGTGGATTAAGTTTGTCCCAGATCCTCCATCTGGCGCTGGCATCCCTTTGCTTCCAATAATGATGGATTTTTGTTTTGCCTTGCCCAATCATTTCCTTTTGAAGCTCCTCCCTATGCGAATTTTCCATTCCGGGTTCATGTTGCCATGCGTCCTCCCAACACCTTATTGTTCTACCATTTCTGACTTCCCAGAAGCTGTGTTTCTGGATCCAATGCTTATTTCCCCATGCAATATTCTAGATGGTTGATCTCTCCCTTGTGCCCATGAATTGGATTCTCTCCTGGTTGCTTATGTTTGAGGCATACTTGGCCTTCCATAGGTTTTCCCATGGTACCGTTTTGTCTTTTACCCATCTCCACCAGAGATTTGCCCCGTAGGCTTCGTTTGTTACCTGTGGGTCCTGTAACCCCAGGCCGCCTTTGATTTTTGGTCTGCATACCTTATCCCAGGCCACCAGGGCCCATTTATTTTTATGTTCTGCGCCACTCCATAGGAAGTCTCATTGGTTGGCTCTTATCTTTTGTAGAATTCCTTTGGGGGCTGGGAACACTGACATCATGTACGCCAAAATTGCTTGAAGAACTTTTTTAGTGAGGATAAGCCTTCCAGCCATATTTAGGGCTCTATATGTCCAATTTTTCACTCTCTCCTGTAGTTTTCTGATAACTCCTTCCCATGTGGCCCTTGTGCAGGCTCTGTCCATCAGGGGGATTCCCAGGTATTTTGTTGGGAGTGTTTTACGTTCAAATTCCAGAATGTTGGCCAAGTTGCGCTGAATTGCTAGATTAGTGTTGAAGAAATATATCATGGATTTGGAGTGGTTGATTTCCGCCCTTGAGGCTTCCCCGAAGTCTTCTAATATTCTTTTAAAATCCTTTTCTTCCTTTACCGTGGGTGTGTCATGGAGTAGGGTATCATCAACGAACCGTTGGTGTGTGGAGGTTGGACAATCTTCAAAATGTTTGATGCCTTTTATTTCTCAGCTGCAGTTGCACTTTTTATACTTCTGCTTAGCCCTTCCATCATTAGAATGAACAGGAAGGGGGACAGCGGGTCCCCTTGTCTTATGCCTCTAGGTGGAAATAAAGTTTTGGTTGGGGCTCCATTCATTAGTAGTGAGTAGCTTGTCGTTGAGACTAGGGTGACTATGCAGTTGATCCAGTGTTGGTCGAACCCAAAAGATTCCAATGTCTTAGCCATGTAGTGCTAGCTTATTTTGTCATAAGCCTTCGCTAGATTAAGTTGGATTATCATTCCCCCTCCCCTTTGGCATTTCAATGTGTGAATGATCTCATGGGCTTGGATGATATTGTCCAGGATTTGTCTTCCTTTCACAAAACTTGCTTGTTCCTGTGAAATCAGTGTGGGAAGGAGTGGCTTTAGCCTATTGGCTATGACTTTGGATATTATCTTGTAAACTACAATTCATAAAGCTATAGGCCTGTAGCGGTTTGGGGTCCTAGCTTCATTTTCTTTCAGGATTAGAGTGATCATTGTGGCATTTAAAGCTTTCAGGATGGATGTTGATCACCTGGAGTCCTCCACCACCTCGTAAATATCATGCTTAGCCACTTCCTAGTAGGCTTTGAAGAATTCCACTATGAAGCCATCCAGGCCTAGGGCATTTACATTGGGCATCTCCTGGACCACTTGGTCAATTTCTTCCTTGGTGATGGGTTTGCTTAAGCCAACATTTTGCTCCTCTATGACCAGCTTGGGGATGTGATGAATTATTCTTTGTACGGCCTCGGATCTCTCTTGGTTGGGTTCCTGGGCTACCCCCTGGAAGTGGTTGACCAGTGTATTCTCAATTTCCTGGTGGGATTCTCTTTTGATCCCGTCCTGATCCCTAATCTTCAAGATTTTGTTATGGGATCTTCTTGCAATAGTTTTTCTATGAAAAAACTTGGTATTCATCTCCCCTTCCTTTAGCCACCTTATTCTGGACTTTTGGAGCCACTGGGTTTCTTCCTGCTGGCATCTTGCTTCCCATTCCTAGGTCAATTGGATCTCTTCTTTTTTTCGATCCTCTGTGTATCCCTCTTCGATGCATTGTTCTTGTAGTTTCCTCATTCTGTCCACGATGCTCTTTTCCCCCTAGTTTATATTTCCAAAGACTTCCTTGTTCCACTCCTTGAGTTTTTGTTTGATCTACTTGAGTTTTTTGTAAAGTTTGAACATCCTCTTCCCTTGATCTGGAAGTTCCTCCCGCCACCAATGGTTGATGTTCTCCTTGAAGGTGGGATGGTCAATCCAAAATTTCTCAAATCTAAATGGTCTATTCTTCGGTGTGGTTTGAAAATTAGCTTCCAGTTGAACTGGCCAGTGATATGATCCCCCCCAAAGGAGGATGTTGTAGTCCAAAGCTAGTCCCTGCAACATGATTGATTCCGACACCAAGAATCTATCTAGCCTTGTAGCTACTTGGTGGTGACCTAGTCGTTTGTTGTTCCAGGTGAATTGACCATTGTTGGTCCTGATGTCCACGAGCTTCATTGTGTCAATGAAAGGTGAGAATTCTTCCACATCTTTGTCCAGTATCCTGGTGCCCCCTTTTTTCTCAGCGAGTGTAGTGATGATGTTGAAATCTCATGCTAGGATCCAATGGAGTTTGCGGGTACAATCCTTTAGATTCTCTAGGTCGAGGAGCAATCTCCTTTTTTCCTCCATCACGTGGGGGCCATGCACATTTCTGTATAGAATTTCCTCAGTGTTCCCTATAATTTGCATATTAATAGAAATTGTGTTTCACGTGGCCTCTACTGCAAGTAGGTTCACCGATTGTGGGTACCACAAGGTGAGTATACCTCTCGTCTTTTGTTGGCTTTCAACAACCAACATCTTGTACTTACTCTAGTGTTTTTTGTTGATTGTTTCCATTCTGCCTAAAGTGCATTTTGTCTCTTGAATGAAACATAGGTTAGGTTGTTCCTTACTCAATCTATTTTTAAGGATTCATTGCTTTCTTAGGTTGTTTAGGCCTCTTATATTCCACGTTATAATCTTCATTTAAACATGTGGGGGGGAGTTGGGGAAGAGTTTTTTAATCTTACCTGAATTTATTAGCAGGGCTCCTAGTTCTTGTAGCACTACGCTATTTGATTTCCTGCCTTTCTTCCTCTGTGTCTACTTGGGTGAGTGTTGTGGTTGTCCATCACCTGTTTTGATTCCTAGGTGTCCTATCTTGCCATGCATGCGCTTGATCCCTTTGGATTTCGCTTCCTCCCTTAGGAGGAAGAGATATTGAATGCGATCGAGTTTCTCTGTTGTCACATTGTCTACTCCCTATCTTTTCCATTTCTCCAGTGTATTCGGTAGATCTATTCCTTCCCTTCCCACAATGTCTATGAGATCTGGGTCCTCTGTTCCTACCTCACTTGGATTCATCTCCGAATCTCTGTCTGCTTTTTTCATTGGGGTGTTGGCATCTTTGTTTCCTTCTTCCTTGGGACTTGTGCTACCTCCATGTTCTCCTTTGTTGCTTGGAGTTCCTGTGTTCTCCTGAGTTGTGTGTTCTCTCTCTTCCTTATATTTCATCTTTTTCGTCCCTCCTTATTCCCCTTGGTCGGGCTTGCCCCTTCCTTCTGTTCTAATCTTGGCTTCCAGGTTGCTTCCCGTTGGGGCCTTGCCTTGTCTCTTGTTTCCTCTTCTTTTGTTTTTAGCTTCACAAAACCATCCTCATCTTGTTGTAGCTTGGTGTTTTCTGCTTCTTAACTTTTGTTAAGAGGGAATTCTCTTAGTAGGTGTCCATGTTTATGACATATTCTGCATCAAAATAAGATATGCTCGTATTCTATGCTCTGTATCCATTCCTCATCCCTAAACTCCAGGGTTATGGCTTCCGAGAGCACCCCCGAAACATCCATCTCGATGTAGATCCTTGCGTAGCATGTATATCTGCCTTTTGGAGTAACTTCCGATGTCTTGACATATTTTTTGAGCTTGTTCCCTATGGCTTCGAAGGTGGATGGTAGCCAATAGTATAGTGGTAAGGAGTAAAGCCTTAGCCATACTGGGACATTTTTAAAGGTTTCTTTCTCTAGGGAGAAGTTTTCCTTCCATGGAAGAATGTACAACCTCATTGAGGTGTGGAAATATGACCCCCCCCCAAAGAATTTATCCATGTCCTCTAGTTTCATAAAGACCACTGTGAAGAATCCTTTCGATCCCAGGTGGAGTTCCACTTCTCCACTTGGCTTCCAATGGTATTTTATCGAATTGCACAACGTTTTTCGGTGGGCCACAGGCCCATGAACTTGCATATCAGTGCATGCATCTTCATCTGATCCTGAAAGAGTTGCGTTTGGGGATCTTCCAGTATAACCTTGGGTAGCAGTGTTGTTTTAGGTTTACACAGGTTGCGCCCCTCTACGCCACTGGAGTTCACCATTGCTTGCACACCATTCTGGGCTTCTCTGGCTCCTTCCCCCATGTGATCACTTTTTTCTTGGTTTCCCTCTTGGTTATTTTCCAATCCTAATCCTGAGGTTCCTATCAGAGGTTCTTTGAAACCTCCGCCTCATGGGCCTTTCCCTCCGTCCGCCACTACCTGCTTGTATGAGGGGGTTGCATTCCCTCCCCCTTTGGTGACCATGATGGCGGCTGCTAAGACCGCGACTGTCAAATCCTATCTTGAAAATTTCTCTAGATCCGCAACTGTTTACCAACCAACGAATTATTCTCAAAATAGTCAGTCGTGTGATGGATTAGAATTCCCAAGAACGAGAATACATTTTTTTCTTTTGAATAGCTCTCTTTCCAATGGGGTAGAACTTTCACTTAGAAAGGTATTTGAACATGTCCTATTCATTCATAATTAGTTCACATTTGAGTCTTTGAGAAACCATATCCCTACCCCACCATATCAAAGCATTACCTTCTATCTCTAAATCTACAAAAAAATTCTTCGTGCTATGTTCAGTTCATTACATTGAAATATAATTGCAATTTTTGTATCCATTGATATGATTTCATGAAATCAAATCTCACTTGTATATTGTTTGATGTCTATACTCACATCCACTTTGAGTAGTGTTTGATTTTTTCTACAATATCCTTTCTCTAGCTTTTGTTTTTCTATTATGGGATCCTTCGCATGTTCACCTTCTTCATCTTCAAATCTTGGCATGTGATGTATCCTACATTCCTTCTTCTTCGGTGCCATTGTCAAAACCAAGGTGGTGGTTTTCTTGTTTATATCTAACGTGCTTATGGCCATGAGAGACATTTCAAAGACCTTTGAATCATATGAGTTTCTAGATTTAATAGTTTGGCCTTTATCTGATTGTCTTCTTGATTCTCTCCCATAAGCAGATCCGAAGACTATTTATTCCTTGTCTTTATTCCAATATCACGGTCCTCTAGAATGAACTCTCCACTTTATTGCAACTTTGTTAGTCTTGTAGGCATTCAAATCATAACGACCCCTCTGGCCTTCAAGGAAAATTGGCTTTGATACCAATATGATCCACAAACTATAACAAGTATCTCGCTAAATAGTCCATCAAATTGATATTTGGATAACTTTAAATTGTTCAATATATTCTAGTAAATGTGCTTCTACTATCTAATTCTACTATCTAATTGTGAAAAAATAAATTACAAAAAGTTAAAGTAAACAATACATTCAACCATGAACAATTTGACACAGATTTACCATGGAGAAACCCCATTAGGAAAACTCTAGTAATGGAATGGCTTCAATTGCACTTTATTAACTCTTTTAAAATAAGAGAATTATATATCACAATCACTTTAATGAGTAGATAATAATGTTCATGAGACTTCAATTACTATAATGTTTTTTTCCTCTATATCAACTTGCAATCTTCATCTACAATAAGAATTTCCTATCAGACTCCATATTATCTTTATTCTTTAAGTTATGTCTTCCATTGTTGTCAATGTCTTGAAGAACTCATTCTAAACGTGATCCAAGCTTTATTAGGAACACTCCAATTTTGAATATATATATTCCTTCAATTTTGAACCGCCTTTTTATGTCTACCGATGGATAATTTACAATCTCATTTATGGACATTCAAATTCCCTCTGAGACTCTTTGGATTTTAATTGTTTTTCATGTTCCAATCGATTATTTGACCCATAACGATGGTAACCTATATCACCATCCAATCACATCATTTACACATGAGGAGTCATATCACTCAATCACACCCTTGAATAACATCATATGGAAGGAATGGTAGTCCATTGGTCAAATTGCATCATACATACTAAAGGAGATAAGTCTTTTCCACATGTAGAGTGAAGCCCATGGGCCTTCATCCATATAGTCTGACCTCATTTGCTTCAACATCTACAATCTCCTTTCATGCCATATGTTGTGACCTACCTTCATTTCCAATGGGTGTGATTTGTTCACGCCAACAAGTGAAAACTACTTCATGCCCAACGTTGTGGCTTGCCTACATTGTATTCCGTAATTTGCCTTCATTCATACTATTGTGGCCTAACCTTTTCTTCAATCATTGTGACCCAATATTAGACATGATCGGGTTGAATCTTGATCCATCGAACAATGGTCCTCTACCTACCTACCAAATTAACGATTAGAATCTGTGTGTTTAAAACTAATGAATCAACCTCATACCAATGATGGTATCAACATTCGATAAAATAATTATGATTGGTCTTCATTCCAAGTGTTTTGATCCACCTTCAATCCAAAGACTATGATTGGTCTTCATTCCAAGTGTTGTGAACTTCTCTTCATTTGATCTATGTGACAAATCCTCAAGTAAATGGGTGTGGTCTCCATATTTTTTATCAATGAGAATTCCCTATTGGAGGAAAAGGCAATCACTCCTTACCACACCAACAACTAGTATCTCCCAAAGAAATTGGGCCTTTTAAAATGAAGCACTAAATGCAACAAAGCACAAATTATAACCGCCAATTTCATTTTGTGCATGATCCTTTTCAAATGAAGTTCATAATTACAACTCGAATATCACAATCATAAAACTTACAATCATAAATCCAAGTATTCACACTCCACAATAACACATTACATATTGAAAATTTAAACCTTTTTAAAATTTGATTATCCAAAAAGACAAGGTTTGGGGATGTATCATGCACCAAAGTTTCATGGTTTCCATTAAGTGACTAGAGATATATGAGTTTTTTTCACTAAATCTTAGAGCTCAATATACAAGCTTGCCCCTTGCATCAAAGATTCTTCCCACAACTTATGTATTGTACCAACTCTAGCACTAAAGGATTTCAAATAAGTAAGAAAAGTGTGCTACAATCCAACAATATAACTCATCAATCAACCTTCACATCCCATCACAATCCATCAAAAACTAATCATTAGAACTTC
>ML848872.1:21988-33330 GCA_009831015.1 Picea engelmannii
AGAGAGAGAGAGAGAGAGAGAGAGAGAGAGAGATCTATTACGAGGAAAATCACTCTATGGCATGGGGTAAACAGACGGAAATGATTGCAGAAATCAACTCTAATCTCAAGTATGATATATAAACAAACATGTTAACAAGACAAGATAAAAATCCGACCTTGTCTGGACGTTTGATGAAGTCCATCGTTGAGCACTTGACCCAAAGCTATATACCTGCAACTTGTCCTCAACAACCAAAATACACAAGTATATGGTGATAATATATAAAGTTAGCACATATAATAGCATAATCCATCAATATTCATAACAAATATGCCCATGGAATAACAATTCAAATATTTGCAAGACATTAATTGGACGAGAAAAGAGTATTTCTATTAAAATGTAATCAACAAAAGTGTATGAATGGAAAACTTCCGCTTCGACATGTTCGGAATTGAGAAACTAAGTCCCTTCCAACTGGGCCTCCACCACTTCAGTGCTCCACCAAAGGCAAGCTCATATAAGAGAGACAATGAGGTTCTCCATCAAATAAGGAAGAGCTTTGGGACTGAACAATGTGTTCAGACTTAAAAGGACAAAGGGATGCATACTCAATATGAAGTGAATAATTTCTCCAAAGTAACTTTGCTCTCAAAGTTGAATTATTCTCCTTCTTCCACATCTTTTATATGGCCCATTTATAGCCTTCAAATGGAACTGAAGGGCCGAATCAGAATGTTTCTGGTATATGGAAGGTCAAAGATCATGAATCTTGTGATGTGACATGGAAACCCGACACCATTTTTAATTTTGGGCACAAAACCTGATGTATGCGGGCTGTAATGGTGCAACCTGCGTATACACATGATCTATAGCTGTTAGGGCGCATATATGTGGAAAAATATGTTTTTTAGCTCTGGGAATTGCAAAAAAGGGACTTCAAGTCTACATAGGGAAATGGGAAATGCCTTCTGAGCAAGTTGTATGGGGTGAGACAAATCTTGCTATAACAAATGCCGCCTAATGTGTGAGGTCAAAAAGTATCTGCGATGGTCAAAATACATTATAATTCCCAGAAGTGGAGTAATGGATACGTAGCTAGACGAACTAGTTCCTCATAAGAATATTACAATCCATAATGACTTTATGCACATGGATGCCAATTTGAATTGCACTGCAGATCCATGTGGAAATATACCAAACAACTGTTCATGGCCATGAATAGGCAATACAAGGGTAAATACATGACATAGGATGTCATAGTCATGAACAAGGCCCAGTGAAAACCAGTCTCAAAATCAGTCTAAAGATATATGTATACAATGAAGCACAATCTGATCTCCCACGAACACTGAAGTCATATAGGTACTGGTCCAATGAATGATAGAAACAACTCAAGAAAGCTGCGACTATGGATTGATGTCTTCAACTATTCTACACGATTCGCCAAAGGTGCAAGTCTACATTATGTGAATAAAGGAGTTGAGGTCGAACACAACAAGACTTTGTTTGATTAACGGTCATTAACAAACACGAGACAACACGAGACAAACACGAGACAACCTACCAATGATGAAAGTAGGTATCAAGGCACCGAGTACATTCTTACAAGTGTGAATAAATGAGTTGAGGTCGAACACTTGAAGAATCCATCGATCAAGAGACATTGATGTATTCCCGAATGTCGATGGCGAGAGAAACTGCCACTGATGACTACAAGGCTCTAGGTACTCATAGGACTCTAGGTCTCATTTCCATAATAGATGGGCTAAAGTCAATGGAAGGAGACCCGCTGACAGGAGAGCATTAAGGAATCTCTCATCAGTCAACACAAGATACAAAGCAGTATCTTGATGATTCAGAGGAACTCGAATGAAGAACATGTTCACGAACAAATGACCTTGTGCGTCTTTCGCATTTACTAGATGCTAGAAGTGCATGAAAAAGACCCTCTGAATAACAACTAATAAGGAAAACTGTCGACAAAGGAGAGGAAACCACCAATAAGGCTAATGGAATCCAATACACTGGATGAATCCCAAAGTGTGTATATATTTCTTATTGTCGAACATAAGGGAAACCCCCCAGTCAGCGACCGATGAGGAGATGTCGTCTGTTGGGTTCAAGGTTACCTATCCATAATGAAAGTAGGACCAGGATGCACGATAGGACTACCAGTTCATGTAAATCTGAGACACACTAAGGGTATGGGCGACATGCAAAGTCAAGAGTTCTGAGAAATGGCTAACACATGCTGATAGACATCCTTTGAAGAAGAGAATTAAAAATATGGAAGACTCTGGCAACATAGACTCAATGATGAAACCGTGTGATGGAGGAGGCACCAATCAAACTCTCCATAAGGACTGGAAGAGTAACCAGTTGAAGAAGTAGACTCTAAGTAACGAGCTCAACTTCCTAAGGTCATGCTAAACCCAAACTTTGGATGACAAGTGGAATCAAAAGTTTGTGCTCTGCTCAAAGGTGACACGACTGCTGCCAACATGAGATAATATTTTTTCCCACTCGTATTTTTTCATTTTTTCATAGACAAATGAATGTTATGATACATAGGAGAAAATGAGTGTTGTGAGTAAGGAAATGGTTCCAACAGTGAAACATACCTATGCTCAATGCACGGAGGTGCATGCAGGATATGGACACTCGAGGGAATGTTTCCTCGTAGGGTACAAGGTGTCAAGCTGCAAAGGACATAAACAAGGCTCTCCTTGGTTGATGATGCAAAATGATGAGGTAATAGGCTTATAGTGAGAAAACGAGAACCGACAATAGGCTCAATACTGTAAGAAGGATAATGAGTGCAATTACAACTTAATGTTAAAGAATGTCCTTTTTAAAAAATTTAGTCCCCCTGGCCCGAAAAAGTATAAAACAATGCCCAAGAGAACTCTTCTAGCCACTAGTGACTAGAGTGTTCCTTTTTCAAAATTATTCTACTTGGTCCGAAAAAGGTTAAAATTACACCAAATAGATGTCCTTTCAGTTCCAATTAATGAGTGTGAAAGAGACAAGTTCACTCAGCAATATTTTCACTTTTTGAGAGAGTCAGAAAAGAGCTTAGACAAGACTCAGAGGATGTTGTTCTAAGCAACATATAATGGGGGAGGCTAAGGCTCCCATGCAGGACTCCTATCAAAAGTAAACAACTCACAGATAACTGACACAAGCTTGGGAAAACCCAAAGCTTTCCAAGTCGAGGAGGATAAAATACTTGCAGAGGTTACCTTATCTACAATATATCGAAGAATGCCCCTTATCTAGAAGGGTGTAGAAGAAGGAAGTTGAGGCTCTACAAGATCATTCCAATCAAAGGAAACCACCCTAGGACTTGGAGGGAGCATACTCGAAGAAATTGGAATGCTCCCTTCTTCAGAAGGTACAGGACTAGAAATTCTAAGGACATGGTCGAAAGAAGCATCACTCTCTAAAAGAAGAGTGGGATTGACCGAAGATTGCATCGTCAATGTCACTTCCTTAGACTTTTCACTCTCTAAGAGAAGAGTGGGATCGATTGAATATTGCATCAACATGATCACTTCTTCAACCGTTGGTTGAATAGGATGCAAGACAATAAGGTCAAGAGACGCATCACCCTGAAAAATAGGAGTGGTGTCGGTCGAAGACTGCATCAATGTGACTATTGGTTGAACATGATGTGAGACAACATGGTCAAGAGATGCATCACACCTACGAGAAGAGGGGTGTCAGCCGAAGATTGCATTGGAATGACCACTGTATCAATCCAAAGAAGGACTAGAATGTTGGGAAACCAAAGATGACTCAGAACCCGAAAGGCCCCTAGGAAAGGACCACGCTTCTTGTACCACATATGTAGTAGGGAACATGCGAGTAAGGTGATCTCCTTTGCAAATCCTATAAAGGAACTTGGGATTACGTCTTATACATCTAGGCTTCTCAATCATATGAATGCCCCAACATGACTTGTAGTGGCTGGTGACATGCTCCCAACATGAATTTCAGAGGCTAGTAGAAAATCTCCAACATGACTTGCAGAGGTTGGTGATGAATTCCCAACATGACTAGGAGAGGTTGGTGATGAACCTTCAACATGACTAGCAGAGGTTGATGATGAATCCCCAACATGACTAGCATAGGTTGGTGATGTATGTGCAATGTGACTAGCAGTGACTAGATTTGTGCCCCCAACATGACTTGCAATTGCTGGTTTCTAGTCTTCAACATGACTTGCAGAGGTTGGTGATATAATGTCAGTATGACTTGCAATGATTGGACTGGTGGTGGTTAGTTGCTGCATTTGAGACCAAGGTTCTGGGAAAGACTGGTTTTGTGAAATTGTGGGCCATGAAGGGTTCTGGTATACACCATGGCCCTGTCCGACAAGATAGTATCCTCCTCCAAACTGATTCATAAAGGGTTGTAAGGGCATCATTACCGAGGAAGTCTCTTGCGAAGAGGAAGCGACATGACAAGGGTTACTCAGGTGAGGATATATGTTTCCCCTAGATGAAGGAGCTTCGTGAAGTGGGTTTCCCATACTATAAAACTGACTTCCCCCGGGATGAAACACTAGAGGAAAGATGGAGGTCCGCCATGGGAAAAACATTTGTAGGAACCGACATAACGAAAGAAGGATAGATGGATGTGACGTAATAAGTAGAATGATCACCCATTTGAGCACTTTCTCCTAGAAAGTGAAGCAAGGATTGGATCTATAGGAAGGAAGATTCCAACCTCCTACCGTAAGAGTTGGTTGAAGGATATGACTCCCACCAAACGAAAAGGGAGAATAAGGAGGCATCATGCCCCCAGACCCAAAACTAGGATTCACATAAGAAGACGATATAGAGGATGGCAAGTGTGAAGACATGTCTGGCATACCATGAGGAACATTATTAGAGGCCCAAGGTATTGGATGAATATCATGATTCGACGTACCAATCAGAAATACAAAAGGATTCATCTCCATGGAATGAGAAAAGACCATGGGTTGGGTAGCACTAAATGAGGGAGTCACAGGGGCTCCACTAAGCATAGCAATGAAAAGTCATGACGTAATACAAAATCCTAAGTCCAACTATCAATCACATAGCACACCAAAATAAACAAAATGCCAATATGCACACAAACAAGATATAGTGGCTGAAAGGGCCCCCCCTCACTAAAGTAGGTATGCCTCGCCCAAGAGGGGCCTGAGACTCCCTTTAAAATATCGGAGGTATCAGAATCAATTATAAGGGCCCTCATGGGCTTAACAACGTAGTTGGTCAGATTCCCCCGGAGAGGTAATCATCAATAAAGGTTGTGTGTTGTCCGACCCTTATCTAACCCAAGGTACCTGCAAAATAACCCCTGCAAGTAACCTATGTGGCTACCTATGTCAAGCAACTAAGCCACCATGATATAACCAATGCGCATACGAACAATCATATGTCAGGTCCACTGTATGGGCAGGATAACAAAGCCTGAAATATCGAAAGAACCACCTCTTACAGAGGTAAAAGTACTAGCAAGATCCCTATATATGAATAGATCCCTAGAAATATCTCTGACGCTAAGAAGGTATTAGAGGGATATCTCCTAAACCAACTTTGCACAATCTCGTGCTTAACTCCGGTGTGAGCGGAGCCTCATGATGTCACCAATTATACAATGGATTTCATCACTCCCTTAGTCAGACACATACGTTGAGTTTAATAGGCTTGGAGAAGTTTACTCACAAAATCCTATTCCAAGGCTCTAAATCTTAAGCTAGTTTGTGCACCCTAAAAAATAAAATCGTTTCTAATCAATTTTAAATTTATCAACATTACTTTTAGTGGCTTTGTTTACTCAAAAGATGTGCTCGTGAAATTGATGATGTTATGACTCAACAAGTAAAATAAATGAATATGAATATAATGCAAGTCCTAAATTCAATTCTCAACAAATGACAAGCTTTTTCAAAATGCAATTTTCAATTCAACTCTACGATTTCGAATAAAATGCAATCATTCCATACATGTATCAAGATTAATAATAAGAACCCAAAAGATCAAATGCCATAATGCAAAATGTATATTTTTGTATTTTCAATATATAAAGGAAATGAAAATGCAAGGACTGAACAACAATGTGATATATAAACCCTACTGTAAGCAAAAGAGACAAACCAAGCAGGATATCAAGAAGCAAACACTCAGCCCAAGATGCAAGAACAACCAATGAAAAATATGATGAGAAAGAAAAACCGCTCGAAAATTCAACCAAAGAAAGGTTTCCTATCACTATGCAGGGAATTAATAATCATGATAAAGATCCAAGAACACTCAACAACCATCAAAATTTATCTAGCAAACTTCAAACTCAACAATCAAGCAAATAAGGATGATGTACACGACTATTCAGGAGAAAGCCGCGTATATACACTCCCTACGGAAAGACAACTTGCGTATGTACGTGTCTGTCAAGAGAAAACCCGCGTATATGTATTGAAACACTGCCAGGTTAAGGATAAGGCCAAGAAACTCAGACTCAAAATCAAAATAGGTCGTCAAGCAATCAAACGACAAGAAACTCAAGATAATTGAGAGCAATCAAAGGATAAAAACACTCCAAAACCCGAAAAGAAGATTCACTCCATAGTATGGTCGTCGATTCTGTTACGAGGAAAATCACTCTATGGCATGGGGTAAACCACAATAGATGGAAATGACTACAGAAATCAACTCTAATCTCAAGTATGCTATATAAACAAACATGCTAACAAGACAAGATAAAAATCCTACCTTGTTCGGACGTTTGATGAATTCCATCGTTGAGCACTTGACCCAAAGCTATATACCTGCAACTTGTCCTCAACAACCAAGATACACAAGCATATGGTGATAATATATAAAGTTACCACATATAATAGCATAATCCACCAATATTCATAACAAATATGCCCATGGAATAACAATTCAAATATTTGCGAGACATTAATTGGACGAGAAAATAGTATTTCTATTAAAATGTAATCAACAGAAGTATATGAATGACAAACTTCCGTGTCGGGATGTTCGGAACCGTGAAACTAAGTCCCTTTCAGCTGGGCCTCCACCACTTCAATCCTCCACCAAAGGCAAGCTCATATAAGAGAGACAATGAGGTTCTCCATCAAATAGGGAAGAGCTTGGGGGCTGAACAATGTGTTCAGACTTAAAATGAAAAAGGGATGCAAACTCAATATGAAGTGAATAATTTCTCCAGAGTAACTTTGCTCTCAAAGTTGAATTCTTCTCCTCCTTCCACATCTTGGATATGGCCCATTTATAGCCTTCAAATGGAATTGAAGGGCCGAGTCAGAACGTTTCCAGTATATGGAAGGTCAAATATCATAGATCTTGTGACGTGACATGGAAACCCAACACCATTTTAAATTTTGGGCACAAAACCCGATGTACGTGGGCTGTAATGGTGCAACCTGCATATACACATGTTGTATAGTTGTTAGGGCACATATATGTGGAAAAATATATTTTTTAGCTATGGGAATTGCAAAAAATGAACTTCAAGTCTGCATAGAAAAATGACAAAAACCTTCTAAGCAAGTTGCATGGGATGAGACAAATCTTAATATAACAAAATCTACATTAAAAAAAACATATCAATATATATATAAATATAAATTTACATTTAAAAAAATCGTATCAATCAATATTAGTATTAATCAATTGAAAAAAAAATTATTACTTAGAAAATTCTTTATAAAAAATTATATTCTACAAAACAAATTAATAAATAATATAAACTTAAAATTTTCATGCTACAAGGTTATCTTAAAATTTTCATGCTACAAGGTTATCTTAAAATTTTCTTATCTTAAAATTTTCATGCTACAAGGTTATCTTAAACCATGCTATTGTATGTTATTAATGAGTGGGTTTACATGTCAAGAAGGATATACTAGAAGGATATACTATAAGAAGGACATGATGGAAGTATAAAATTTACTCAAACTACATTCCTTGTCACATGAGAAGGAAATAACGCACGTGTTTTTATTAATGGGTGGGATAAAATAAAAGTATGAACTCAAACCATGATGCATGTTACTAATGGGTTGATTTACATGAGAAAGATAAATGTATAGTTATTAATGTAGATTTACATAAGAAGAAAACTATATGGGTATAAATGAGAAGGATTTATATGTTGTGTATATGGGTATAATGATGATTTACATGAGAAAGATAAATGTATGGTTATTAATGCAGATTTACATAAGAAGAAAACTGTATGGGTATAAATGAGAAGGATTTATATGTTGTGTATATGGGTATAATGAGAAGGATTTATATGTTGTGTGTTATTATGAATGATGTACATGATAATGTGAGCTTTAATAATGTATAGATTAATATTTGAATAATATAATTAAGTGTATTAACTAAAAAGGAAGGATATAAAAAAGAAGGATATAATGTATATGGGTAGAACATGGATTTATATGACAAAGATATGAATGGGAATAATTTAAAGGATTTACATATTATCTATTGAAAAGGATATGAATGGAAATAATTTAAAAGATTTACATATTATTTATTATTATGCATAGATTTATATGAGAATGTGGATATACATAAAAACGATATAATATTATATTTATTCAAAAAGTAGCATTTTATGTATATTGGTATAATTTGGAACATGGATATGTGTGTTGAATGTAATTATATTATTTCAAAGAAGAATTATACATGTGTTTTGTATTTTTAATTTTTTTTCAAAAAAAGATTTGCAAAAAACTTATCGAATATTTTTCCATGATTCATGGATGATGAGTTGGGCAAATAGTAGCCCCAAGGAGCATGAGAGTTGAATCCGTGATCTCCCCAATTTCATAAGAAAGTATACGTGTCTGGCATCAAGACCAATTAAGCATGATATAATGCAAGTATATTAAGTAAAAAATATGGATTTAACATATATTGGCATACTATGGATTTACATGAGAAGGATATTGTATGTGTGTAATGACAAGGATTTACATGTGTTATTATGCATGGAAATAATATTGTTATGTATATAAATACACCATAGAGATAATAAAATATAGTAGTAAACATTTATAAATAATTAATAACACACCTCTTCATAAAGAGGAAAATAGGTATCTCGTAGATTATATTTATAATCGGGGCCCATTCATTGTAAATATCATTGATCATTCTTATTCATTTTATCAATCAAATATTTTATCTCATAAATTGAGTAATTTATTGAACGTTTCGCTACATTGATATAAGAGCCCATGGTTTTGGCCCATGGTATTTCTTAAACCACTTCGTAATTTTTTTTTACCCATCGTAAAAAAAAATCTTTTACTAACTCGGTAAAAAAAATTCACTGACTCGATAATTTTTTTTACTGACTCGGTCAATTTTTATTTATTTATTCGGTAAAAAGAATACATTATATATAAAAAGTCATTTTTTATATACCCTTTATAAAGTGAATTAAAAGTGGGTTCTACAAAGAAAAAGTCTAACCCTAACTCCAAGACGGTTAGCAATGACGAACTACACGCAGATGTTAGTCGATGTAGAGATGAAGTCAATACCATAAGACATCATCTTGGTAATGTTGAGAAGGGACATAAAGATTTAGAAGGACACAAAGAGTTAGTAGAAGAACAAAATTAAGAGATAAAATCGATAAATTAATAGAAAAGGAAGACAAAAGTAACAAGTTAATGGAGGAGTCCGAGAAACGATGGCAAACCCTATTACAAATAAGAAATGAAGACATGGATGAAACAATGAGGATGCTTAATAATCCAAAAGAACAAATTTACCAACTAACCGAAAGAGTAGATGCATTATTTGTAGAATCCTTAGCCTACTGAAGACCACCACAAAGTCCATAATCATAAAATACAAGTGATCGACTTCAAGAAGCACCATAAATAATTTTTTCAGGCACTATGCATAGCTCAATATTTCAAGATAGAGATTATCAAAAATCTAAAAATGAATTACCGAAATATGACGGTAAGGACCCTATAGGAACCTTCATCCGGGTCAACAAAATGGAGGGTATCTTTGAATCGAATTCCTCGCTAGGTGAACGATAAAAAATAATGACAACCTCTAACAAATTGGAAGATGAAGACTTTGAATCTAATTGGGAAAATGAAGAGGAAGATGAAGTCTTTAAATCCAATTGGGAATATGAAGGAGAAGATGAATATTTTGAATCCAATTGGGAATATTTAGAAGACGATAAAGACTCCAAATCTAATTGGGAATATGAAGAAGAAGATGAGGAAAATGGTGATTTCGAGGACGAAATTGATGTGAACCAAGGTGGGTATGTAAATATGTTTTCTATGTTATCTGTAACCTCACCCACCAAATATAATGGTAGCACAATCTCATTGCATCTCAAAATTGCAAGGGACTATCTATGGAGAGGCACCCCATCTCTAGAAGTGAAATGGGAAATTTTGGAGATGAGGATGTGTAGTTCTGTGTATGGAGACTAGAGTCTTGATTAGGGTATATGGTGATAAAATCCCATATGAAATGGGCCAAAACACTAGCACATCACATACCTCTCATATTTCCTCCCACATCCCTAAACCTAGTAGAGAAACTTCATAACAAGGAGATCCATGGTCCAAAAAGATTGTTGAAATCTTTTTAACATGGTTATACTGTGGGGATGGCTATTGTTTCATCCAGACAAAAGATGAGCTCCTAGAAACAAAGGTTACTCTTGAGAGACTTATTTACAAGAAATTTGATAGAGAGATTCTCGGTTTTGGAGAAGATGGAGAGGGTGCTAAAATTTATGGGCAACAAAGGAAGTCATTAATTAAACTATGACCTCATCTTGGAAATCTTAGAAAATATATCTTAGAGTTGTTTGATAATGGAGAAGACCATCTTCTCGTGGATCGACGATTCAAGGTCAATCAAATGTATGTTCACGCTTTGGACAATTTTGATGCTGGGAAGTATGGATATGCATTCTTCGATACAAGCAAAATGGCTCACATACACATAGTGTTATGGATTGCCTTCATGTTTTCAACCAACACCATGTTTTTACTCAGGACATTACCATCACGTTCATCCTAGGTCCACAACATGAGTATGCATGATACCTTGGATATAAATAGATGCCTGAATCACCTAAAAACTTCTGCATAAGAGACCAAAGATTGAATAGTGTCTTCGCTGACAATTGGCATGAGTATGAGAATTCTAGAAAGAGTGTATCAACTCTCAACACGAGCATGTAGGCATTTGGGGGACAAGGTTTTCCATGAAGTAGAGTTGCATCACGAGTCATTTTTCAATCATTTGAAGCTTGTGGTTCTAGTATTTATT
>ML848873.1:12841-33330 GCA_009831015.1 Picea engelmannii
GTTAAGATCTACTTGGTCTAATATGTCGTTAGGTAAAAGTGTATTTCTTTAGTATGCATTAGTATGCATTTGTAGTTAGGCAATCCGACGGTCACGATATGTTCCCGACATAGAGTGATCCGACGGTTCATACTCTCCTCGATATTAACGTCCATTGATCCGTGGCTTAACACTCGATTGGTCCATGATCTCTATTTAAAGAGCATGGAGGGTCATTTGTCGATGATCGATTGTGAGAAACTCTCTTGTAAAATATCTCTATAATCTTTTTCTTTGCATTAATAAACTGCTCCAAGTGGCCGTGTTGGCTGGGGCCATGGATGTTTCCCCGTAGGGGTTTTACCACGTGAAAACATCGGTGTGTTGATATTTGATATGGTTATGTGAGTGGTTACTGAAGGTGTTCGTCCTCTATTGGAATACCTGTGTTGTCGAACAAATTCTAGGAGTTTTCCACAGAAACCGATCCTCGGACGAGACGACCTATGGATAAATCAAAGGGTCACATGATCCCAAAATGGATATCTAATATAGAAAATCTTTTTGATCTCAAGGAGCGATTTAAGGGACCCAAAAACACAAATACTGGTAGCTCTTGCCCCTTGCATGAAACTGTGAATCTTGGAACCAGAGAGAGTCCAAAGAATGTGAATCTAGGCAAGACTATGTTTAAGGAAGAGAGGAAAGATTACCTCAAATTATTCAGACAATACTAGGATGTCTTCACGTGGTCCTATAGGGATTTGAAAATGTATGATACCCGCATCATTCAACATACCATCCCTTTAAAACCAGAATTAAAACCTTTCCAACAAAATCTTTGAAAGTATCACCCATCCTTGGAGCCTCTTATGTATCAGGAACTAAAGAAACTTTTAGATGCCAAGATCATTTTCTAGGTTAGACATTTTTCTTGGGTAGTGAACCTTGTTATGGTGAGCAAAAAGTCAAGGGAGATCTGCCTATGCGTAGATTTTAGGAACCTCAACATGGCCTTAGAAAAAGACAATTATCTAGTCTCGTCGATGGAAAAACTCGTGCATACCGTGTCGGGCTCGGAGATTTTCTCTCTACTAGACAGTTTCTCAGGATACAACCAAGTCCTTGTTTCGGAGGAATATCGTTTAAAACCCACTTTCTGAACCAAATGGGGAACCTTCTCTTATAAGTGCATGCCTTTCAGGTTAATTAACATAGGAGAAACCTTCCAAAGATCCATGGGCGTAGCTTTTTGGGGACTAATTAATATATGCATGGTAGTGTATCTAGATGATATAACAATGTATTCAAAGAACAGAGAAGAGCACATCCAACACTTAACTCATATTTTCGAGAGGTGTAGGAAATACGGTATATCCTTAAACCCTAATAAAACTATCTTCAGTGTTGAGGAAGGTAAGTTGTTAGGTCACATTATATCTCAAGCATGGATTTGCATAGACCCCGAAAGGATTAAAGCCATAGCTCAACTTCCCTTACCCCATAATAAGAAGCTATGCAGACCTTTTTTAGGCAAATCAATTTTGTGAGGAAGTTCACTCCTGACTTCATGGAAATCATCAAACCCTTACAAAATATTATTCACAAATATGCCTAATTTAAGTGGGATGATGAGCGAAAAGACGCCTTCAACAATATCAAAGCTTTCATTTCCCGGGCTCTGGTGTTGTGAAGTCCTGATTTCAATAGAGACTTTTTTCTTTATACTTTCGCCTCCGATCAATCGCTAGCTGCATTTTTGACTCAGAAGGATGATGGAAACAACGAAGCCCCTGTGTCATTTATGAGTACTAATCTTCAAGGAGTTGAGCTAAATTATCCTGCTATAGATAAACAAGCCTACGCGGTTTATAAGGCAGTAAAATATTTCAGGTTTTACATCCTCAAGAATCACACTAAAGTAATTGTGTCGCACCCTGCATTCTGATCCTTGTTCACCCAGCAAGAAATGGGGGAAATAATGGGAAACTAGATGGCGGTAGTCCAAGAATTTAATCTAGATATAAAACCTGCAAAACTAGTAAAGGGACAAGGTTTGTTCAAACTTGCAGTCAAAGCCCAGGATCAAGTAAATGAAGACCTCAAATGGGAGAATGAAATGACACTATGGTGTGGTGAAGTAGCATACATCTCCCCAGAACAAGACTCATGGTACAAATATTTAACTTATCTCCCACATTACGGGACTTGTCCCAAAAACCTCAACCCTAGAGAAAGGAGAGCTCTGAGATTAAAATATGCACATTATCATCTTATAAATTCGGTGCTCTTCTGGATCAATTACGATGGGGTACTGTTAATATGTCTCGAACAAGAAGACGTAAACAAGGTACTGAAAGAACTCCATGATGGCCCCGCAGGGGGACATTGTGCAAGAAACATTATCGCTCATAAGATTCTGAGTGTCGGCTATTATTGGCCCACATTGTTCAAAGACGCTCATACTTATGCTAGAAACTATAAGACTTGTCAAATAAGTGCTGGAAAGGAGAAAAGAGCAGCGGTCCCACTCCAACATATTGTTGTCTCTTGACCTTTCGAGTAGTGGGGGTTGGATATCATAGGATAAATCACACCTAGCTCCTCGAAGCTGCACAAGTACATTCTTACCGCCGCCGACTATTTCATGATATGGACAGAGGACATTCCTCTGACTCGTGTGAACGAGAAGGTGGTTCTACAATTCATAGAACAACAACTAATCACGAGGTTCGATGTCCCTTCCGTTCTGGTCTTCGATAACGCAAATTACTTTTCTTCAACCCTATTAACAGAGTTTTCTCTAGACAAAGGAATCATAATAAAGTACTCTGCAAATTACTATCCCCGGGGAAATGACATGGCAGAATCGACTAATAAAAACCTGGTAAGGATATTAAAGAAGATGGTCACAGATAACCAAATAAATTGGCATAATCTACTCTATAATGCTCTATGAGCTGATGGGGTCACGCCTAAGGAATCCATAGGAAATTCCCCATACTTTTTGGTCTATGGGAAAGAAGCCATCCTCCCAAATGGGCTCTATCTCTCGTCTCTTCAACTGGCCCAAGATTCCAACGAAGAACCCTCATCGGCCATGCAACAAAGGATTAACACTCTTCTCATGTTGGAAGAAGAGGGGGAGAAGCCTAAGTCAAAATTCCTAGCTCACCAACAAATAGTGAAAAGATGGTTCGATAAGCATAAGGCTAAAGAAAAGAATTTTGAAGTAGGAGACTCGGTCATGAAGTGGGATAAAGAAAATGAGCCTAAAGGGAAACATTCTAAGTTCTAGAGTCTATGGCTTCGACCTTTCCAGGTAGCAGAGAAAATCAGGGCAGGCACTTATCGATTGCAGAATCTGAGGGGAGAACCTAATGCCCTATCAGTAAATGGCCAATCCCTAAAACAATACTTCCAGTAACATAATATATATATATATATAACAAAAAATAAAGGGGAATGAGTCGGGGTCAAAGGAAACGAAGGAGGAATAGAGATTCTGCTGTGGCCCAGTGAATCGCCATTTGTTGAGCACTCAACACACCCTAAAATTCTATGTTCATTTTTTACTTTTGGGTACCACTTGGTCCTTTACACTCTTTGTTTTGACTTCAGTATGAAACTGATACTTGGGCTTATTTTTATGTTCATGTTTGAATTTTCTAAAGTCTACCTGAACATACAACAAAGAATCATCTTAATCATTAAAAGGGTCCTTAATAAGCTACTTAGGGAATTGACACACTAAATATCTCCACGACGTGCTTAGGAGTTCGGCATCGGTAATGATAAAGGTGTTGAAAATCGTTTGAGAAGTTTAAAATAGCCGAACACCGATCTTCATCGGCGTCGGCAAATGAAAGTCTTTCTTTTTACGATTGAAATTTGGCAGAGGTATCGCCGAAGACCAACCCGTTCGGCTTCGGCAGGGAAATGAAAAGGTAAGCGTCGCACAAAGGGAAGGACGGTATCGCCGATTTCCGACACCCAACACGATTTTGGCGTCGGAGAATTACAAAATAAAATACACATTAATTTTACATTTTAAAGTGTCGATCCCCGACCTCCGCACCGGAGAGATACGACGTGATGAGACGTTACCCACGGATCCATTAGGTACGATGCATTTAAAGTGTGAATAAGATTGGGGGTCACGCATTAGTTGCTAATCCGTGCACAAATCAAAGGAACCCATTTTAACTTTTCGATACAATGCATCTGCCTCCACACCTCTATCGTCAACCAATTAGGATTTAATTGCAGAGAATCGACGATAGTTTCATTTTAAATTGCATTTATTAGTCATATTAACTAGTTGATACGATAGATAGAGTCTCTCCAGTTATATGTTGTTGAAGTCATTATGCATGATCTTAATCTACACGGCAAAGATTTCAAAACAAACAGAGGAGCAGGGCCGACAACCCGGATAAGCCGTCCAAAGTTCAATAATCATTAGACAACTTTCTTAGAAAGCATTCTAGGTATGTATCCAATTGTGGCATTTTATGCTTTATTTTATGAGTTCGCAACCCGACACTGCTTTGTACACATGTTTAAAGGCTGTTTTAATTGCAGGAACAATGCCTCCAAAGAAACCCTCCACCAGAAAATCCCCAAGAGGGCATCGAGGTGGTGACAGTTTATTAGGAATCCAAGGTACAAATAAGGGATCTCCCTAAAGATCAAGCTTCACAAGAGATGGGTGCACTTTTATACCAGCAAGGCCAGTTGCTAATGAAGCAGATGCAGGATGATCCATACCTTATCGTAAGGCCTACGATTTCAACTACTATCCAAAGCACCCCGACAAAGTCAAGCGACCCCGGTTCCATGAATCCTGACAACACCAACGGGTTAGGTAATCATGAATCCTCAACATTGTCATTCCATTCCTCGGAAGGCGATACAACTCAAACAGAGACAAGTCGGGTCTCGATAGAAACCCAAGCGCATAACCCCTTGAGCAAACTTATACATATATATAGAGATGACGAGATTTCAGAGTCATCTCACGACACCTTGATGCGTGTCCAAGAGGAAGGAGGTCCTGAGAAAACCTCTTCCCATGAGCCCGAGTTTCAAGACCAAGAGGTCTCGCAAAAATAAACAGAAGATGAAAGTGACCTCGACACAAAAGGACCCAATGAATCGGAAGTTGAAGAAAATTCGAATGATGGGCCCGAACCAGAGGAGACAAAGAAAGGGTCTCCACAAAAGAAAATCAGTAGTTATGCGGCAGATGAGCAAGTAACGAGCCTATACTCGACACTTCCATTCTGCCCAATGCTCAAATCCCCAACGAGCGACAAGTGGGAATCGGAACCGCAAGATACAACAAGGAAGTTCAAGAGTCCAACCTTGAACAAATATACACCACCGGTAGTTTGGGAAACAAACTAACATGGGGTGATCAGCAGATACTAGAGGTAGTAGACAAGGCGGATGATATCCATACAATCTCCTACGATCAGAAGAGAAAGGCCATTGTTCAAAGGACTGTGAAGAAAAGAAGGATCTCATTGGATCACTCCATCCTAGTTACGACAGAGGAGAACTTGATCAACACAGCAGATGCCTGAACATATGAACTGATCAGCATAGGAAAATCCCTCTCATATGCCACCTTGGATAGATCCAGGAGAGAAGAAAAGGAACTAGACGCTACCCTAAAGGAGCTCGAACACTTGCGCCATCTTGTTGAATACTACAAAGGCACTGTTATCGCACAGTTTGTAGCTAGGTCAAAAGGCTAGAGAATTGAGTGCAAACTGGCGTAACAGGAACCTTCCCCACCCAATGTCACCTCAATGGGGAGGTTCTTTCTGTTTAGGGAGGTTAACCCAGGGGAGACGTCCCCGACAAACTAGGTTTTTTAAGAGGCTAAGGTATAAATTCAAGATTAAAGTTCCCCCTCACAGGTTACCACCAAGGTCAGACAGTTTGGCTAATCAACCAATAAAGAAGTGTATGCCCAAATGAAAACACATGCCCGGAACAAGACAACAATAATACAATATATATGCAGGCTATAACTCAATGGGTTAGTACTTCAATGACTATCTGATATCAATTAATAAGCAATGTAAAAACAATAGATATCAATGAGGTCAACATTTTATCAATTAGCTATGAAAAAAGCATCAATTTATTAATAACTATCAAGATGATCAAGCTAACAATGTATCCAACCAACACTTTACTCAATAAATGCTTTAGATCATCATCCAATTGCTTATAGAATACAAATGTTGCGTCAAGATGAGATAACCAAGTGTGACATCAGCCTTATCTAGGTTAGTTTGTTAGTTAGGGTTTCAAAATTCAAAGTTTTGAGAGTGGTATTGGACACTATGACCTCAACGTTGTGTGCCTAAGATCAGTGCCTAAGGGTATATGGAGTCAATAAAGGAGATGACACAATATTGAAGGGGTAATAAGCTAAATATGAGAGGGAAGGGTTCTAGAGTGCTGCAATGGAAGGGCCCTAGAATCAAAACCCTAGGGGAAAAAGGCTCACTCTGGTGTTGCTTAAGCAAGGCCTCGTGCTCTTTCCTCCTTCTTTAGGTCAAACTTGGCAAATGGATAGCATAAGAAGAGGGTTAAAACAAGAGAATTTAATGAGGGAAAGTGTTGTAAAGACAAGGCTCTATCACTAAACCCTAAAAGATGGACGACCCTAGGTGTAGATAACCTAGGCCTAGGACATCACCTTCCTTTTAACCTTTAAAATCAAAACTAGCTTAAGGGAAGAAGTTATATGAGTGTAGCAAAGGCTAGGCTCTATCTTCCTCCTTCAATGGCTGAATATTTCTCTCTAAGGGGACATATGATAATGACTTACTTGTGTGCTTGTCACCTACGGTTTTAAAATCAACAATTGTATAAGTAAATGCAAGAATTACTAACCTACAACCATTCAATCAAGAAGTTTTGCAGGAAAAATACTTACATATCATGAAGAAAAGCATGTGCAAATCCTAGTTGTAAACCTTCCTCAAGAGAAATGCCATAATATGCCAAGAAAAGCCTCCCATCAACAAGTGTGCCTCATTTTTAAAGACAAAATACCCAATAAGGGCGCAAAAATCAGACCTCACAAGTGTGAGTGATTGTGTTATGTTCAAATGAGGGAAAAACATCCTCAATATATAGCATCTCATGACCTTTAATTTAAAATTAGGTAATTAAAAATAGTCGACAAGGCTAATAACAAAAAATCATATTGTTTTACATTAAATTGTTAAATGAAACCCTAAATGAGCAATAAACAGGACGTCAAGCCCCTCTGAGGGAGACGTTAGCCCTTTTTAGGGCAAAATGCAACACAAGATGACAAACGTTGGCCCTCCTTGGGCCTCCAAACTCTGCCACGTGCCAAACTACTCTGTCAATATGTCATACATTGGAGGTGACGTCATGGCTCCTAGATGACGTCATGGGGCATCAAAAGGGGCACGTTCCACCTGCAATGGGTCAACCCTCCTGGGCTGGGCTCAGCCAAGGCGTCTTGGATGAAAATGTTCTCCTTATTCTCTTGTGCAAAGGCTCAACCAATCACTGTCCTGTCTCTGCCCCTGATGGGGTCCCAACAACCATCTGATGGGCTCTTCAGCCCCATGGAGGTCCGAACTAATCATCTCCCCATGTGTACCACTCCAACTAGTACATGTCCGTCGGGCATGATCCTGCACATCAAAAACTTCGCCCTCCATGGGATCATTAGTCCTAAGGAACATAGCAATGTCAATCATATTTCATCATTAATTTTATCGAATGCATGCATAAAACCCCTAGCATATCATCCAGTAGCTCAAAGACATTACAATGACCTACTATAAAAAGCCGAAGAAAAAGACAAAATGCCCTATTGGGCCAGCATCCATAAGAAAAGGAAAGTTTCCAGAGGATATCATCCAAGCCATGTAACACGAGGTGGTGTGGTCAAAGGATGTCCAGACATACAGGTAGAGTGAAAGACAGGGGTGATATTATCCGTGGGTGCCTTTATTCTTTCTTTTATTTATTACTTTTTCTTTCTTTTTATTTCAAGGTCCAACTAGAGGACATTGCCTTGGCGTGGTGACCAGAGATGACAGTGTTACCCACAAGTACTTTCACAAAGATGATAAGTTTGGCTCGTGATGAGACCCCCTTTCCCTTGGCTATGCAACCAAAGGTCACTGCCCTAGCGTGGTAACCAGATAATGGCAATGTCATACTTCTAGGTACCCATGAACATAATGGGTTGGCTCGTGATGAGACCCCCCATCCTCTTGGCTAGGTCTTGTTTTGTCATTTTTCTTCGGGTCCCTCTTGTTTCTTGTTGAGAGGCTTTTTATTTCCTTCTCAGGGATCCCTGGGCAAGGCATCTCTAGGTTTTATTTTTTATGGCTTTTATCTCTAACCAATTGTTTTTACCTCCTGGGCCTTTAGCCCCTTCTTCCCATGAGATAAGGTGTAACCCCACAAACAGGTCATACTAATGCTCGGACTAGGGGAATGGGATAGATGAGTGGGAGATAAGATGTAAGAGTGATTATATGATGGGAGTGGATGATGGCCCTTCAAAATCCCCCCTGGTTGCTAACCAAAACTTATGGGTACAAGCTTGCTAGGGTACCCTGTCAATCCCCCCAACCATGGTCATGTGGGTTAATGTAAGATCCAAGCATTTTTCAGAAATGAAAGGAATTTGATGCATATATCTGAAGGTTATAATGATCAAATATGACACATACCATGATACCTGGACCAATTACCTCATGGAGCAAGAGTCTTCTCCGATACAAGTCCAAGCCGAAGGTGATGGGTGTTGTTGTTGCTGACAGGAAAAGTCTGATGAAGAAGAAGAAAGATGGGCCCTCCTGGGCCATGCTTAGGTCAATCCTACTCTCGGTACTCCATGTCTAGAACCTGTGGGCCTCAAGACATGATCTCCTAGTTATCCCTAGAAATCGGGGATAACAGGCACCACACAGACTGTTGTGTATCTGAATGGTGAGTTCATAGGAGTTTACAACGAGTTTAAGAAGGAGAGACACCTATTACTTGAAAAAATAATTGATTTCCAGGAGGACACTCTCATGGAAATCACAACTTGCAAGGAGATGGAGCGATGGCATGAAAGGGCTCAACAAGCGGTAGAAAGACTCGAGTACATTGAGGCAGTCCAGCAAGTCCGAGATAAGGAAAAACATGACATTCAGGTGATAGGAAAAAGTAGTCTTAATCGCATAAAGCGATCAGCCGAGTACTGAGCCAAGATGTCTTGGGACCCACATTGAGAGATCCAAGAGCAGTGGACCAAGTGTAATAAGCATTGGGGTAAAATTAACAAAATAATGAAGGATGTCGGGCTACCCAAGTTCCGCACCCTCGATAATTTCATTGACTTGAGCAACGTGGTCAAGATGCATGCCAAACAAGATGCGCTATGGACCGAAGAGTTCGCGAAAATAGCTGATGTGAAGCCACAACAAGTACGACAATTCTCTGAACATCTGATCAGAGCCTGAACCATGCTACAACAACTGAACTTCAGTTTAGTAAAGTATTGGGCACATGCAGTAGACATCATGGGAATATACATGGCCCCAATGGAACAACATAGATTTCCATGGGCTCAAACTTGTGAAAAATTGTTTGTCAGTTGGACTGAATATGAGAGTAGTCATCCTTTCCAAGAAGTATCTCAAGACGACTGTTAAAGAAGCTATTATAAGATAACACCACGTGGCGATTTCTGTTTTGTTTAAAATGGAATTATCCATTAGTTTCGGTTAGAACTCTATATTATAAATAAATACATCGACCAATTAGCAAAGGGTCGATGGTTGTTGTAAGAACTCTTTCTCTTTGGTTGTTAAGAGTTATTTTGAGATTGCTACGAATTGAGAAGTCCTTCTAGACAAAAGACAAACTATTTTCATCATATGCATGTGATTGGACTTGGAGAAGAACTAATTCCTAGCATGTTTCATGAATGATGCAGTAATGAGTAAGAGCAATTAATTTTGTTGTGAATTTATCTCGTGCAATGTTTTGATGTTCTTTTCTTTAATGATGAAGATAAATTGTTGTGTTATTATGTAATGCATGGTTATGGTAGATGAATTATTTTGCTTGTCATTATCTTGTTACATATGTGCTTTCTTTCTAATAGTTAGTTTATCATATAGTAATTAGATGCTCACATGGTTAATGTATTAGTACTAGGCCTATGGTATAGAGTAATTGTATACATGTTTAGCAGCGGGTTATCCCAAGCTTAACCTCTTCCCCAGTAGTTAAAACTTAATCATGTTAATTGTCAAGTTGGTTTATGCTGGCTTGCATCTCTCATATCAACCCCACCCAAGAGAAAATACAAAAGAAAATAGTCCTAACTGAAGGAAGAGCCTTCACAAAGAAACACAAATCCCATCGATAAATTGGTCGGATCGCAAGATCTGGAGAACCATTCCATTTTAAACGTTGGAGAGTCTAATTGGGCCTCGATGGCGGGTTTGGTTCCTACTATTGAGACAAGGGATTTAGGTCCCATCAACAGTACCCAAATAAAAAAGATACACTGAAATAAATGAGGAAAGAGGGAAAACATCATGGGAACACCCCCCCCCCCTCAAATTACAATGCATAAAAAAAAAATTAGAAGGAACAAAAAACAGTTGCTAAGCAACCGTGTCCTTCACTCCAGGAAGACCTCGCAATTGTGAAAGTTTGTGCTCGTTGAATATTTTGTTGAAGATGTAGATGTTTGCATGGGTCTGATGAATTATATGCACCATTTAAATGTCCAAACATATCCACTTCATCTTCTTGTAATGAATAATATCCAAATAAAGTTGGGATGAAATTTTGAAAACCGTGCGGCCGTTTCCAGAAAAATGCTAAAATTTTGTTGATTTTAAAATGATCATAACTTCACTTCACGGACACTGTTTCGGACGATTTTTTTTAAATTGGATATTTTCCCGAGAGGAATTCAAATATCCGATTTGTTTCTGCAAATTATTATCAAAAAATATCAGAATTGAGTCTGATGTGCGCGGCTCCCTTTTTGTGTTCTGAGATGCATCCATTGCACATGGAAAAGTCTCTGCATGTGACCCCTGAGATGCATGCCATATATCTTCCACATGAAATTCAGAAAATAAATCTGAAATGGAGTAGACACCATCTTCAATTAATGGGATACAATTTTGGGCAAATACTTGTGTAGAAGACTCTTCAGAATAAGAGGCTTGATCTTCTGACGGTTTCTCTTCTCGCTCTATTTTTTCAATCCCTTGCATGCAATATTCAAAATATTCTTTATTCCCAAATAGAACCTCCAATTTGGTCCATAATTCATTTGGAATTGATTCTTGTGAGTCATCATATACTTGGTGGAGAATTTCTGGAGAGATAGACAAGAAGATAAATCCTATGGCCATATCTTGTCTATTAAGAAAGTCATTTTTCTCATCGGCAAAATCAGACTCTACTTCCATTGCCATGGTTATTTGGTATAATCCTCTACTTCTGAGAATAAGTAGAATATTTGGCTTCCACTCCAAATAGTTATGATGCGTGAGAAGTATTATCAGTGAGCAAAACATATATTCCATTTTTTTTGCGTTCTTCAATCTTCAGTACGTGCACAAATAATTTGGTGTAGCTTTTTCTTAGCAGACTGTCATCTTTGATACCATGTAAATGTGTTGAACCTGCACAGAATATATCTAACTAAACAATGATACACACATTTGCAGAGACAATTGGAGAAAGAAGAAGAAGGAGAGAAAGAATGAAAGAATTCTCATTAACCGTATTCAACACTCAAAGAGTGAATAATTTACAATAGATATAGGATACATGAGTAACCAATGATCCATAATGGTGATCTAGAGTGATATGAACACACACCAACAGTTACGGGAGTGAAGTGCCACCTAGTCTAGTCTCTCAGGCAGTTACGGAAGTGAACTACCACCTAGTTGAGTTAACTAGTCAACTAGTCTTCAGTTAACTGACTGAACAGATAGTAGTGAGGAGTTAACTCAGGGAAACAAGGGTAATGCACCATTCTGGTGATGATCCCAAGGCAAGTGAACATTAGTTGGTGATGATCCCAATGTTTCATGGTGACAAAACCAATGCAACATCTAAACTCAACTCAACTAGTCAAACTGAAGTGTCAACTGAAAGAGAATATTCTCTAGGTGGAATATTCTCCCCTAAAATATAGGAGGTTGGATAAATGACTAATAATGACTAATAAACAAGGAAAAACCTTAAGAAAAATAAATTATAGGTGTGTGTGAAGTAACTCCAACACCTACTCTTTAAGAAATGGTATGGATGATGGATGGAATGAATGAGTGAATGATCATTCCCATTACACTATGTTCCCAACATTATATATGCATGTTCCTATCTTGAAACTTGTCATTCTAGAAAGTACCTTTGACTCCACTTGGTGATTCATTCTCCCACTTAGGAACTTAGGATAAAAACACATCCTTTGACTTAATACTTAGGAATAATAGTATTTTATTCCTTGGACTTATCCCCTTTTCCTCTCAAGTCCTAGCCCCCTTTGCCTCTCGTGGAGTCCTATCCCCTCATACTCTTTCGTTTGACTTGGTATGCAACAATGATGTATTTTATTAAGATATCCAAGTGTGATTACATAGCACATTTTTTAGGCTCCCTCACCTTTCAACATATATGATCCTTGGACTAATCGTATAGGCACTATGGCCTCAAAACATACATACAAAGGCACTATGGCCCAAAACATCCTGGCTCACCAGCCTATAAAGCATATGTACATTTACAACTTGGAGTTCGGCCTAGGGATATTATATTCCCCTCCCCCTTATTTATGTACCATCCTCAGTGCATTATATACACATGTACAAACAAAATTCTTCAAACTACTCCAAAAATATGCAAGTATGCCTTCTGCATGGAATCTTGATGCTCCCATGTTGCATCCTCAAGATCATAGCAAGTCCCCTGCGCTTTTACAATTTCTATGGCTCAATTTCGGAGCACCTTGACCTTCATGTCCAATATGCACACTGGATAGGCCTGAAAGTCTCCTCTTATTCCACCTCAATCACATTATGATCAATTACATGATTAACATCAAGTACGTACTCAAGCAAAGACACGTGGAATAAATTATGAATTAACATGGATGCAGGAAATGCAAGCATGTATAAAACAAGACCAATCCTTTCCAAGATTTCAAATGGTACTCAATATCTTATTTTCAGCTTTGGGAAACTCCCCAATTTAAGTGAACTTTTCTTAGATTTAACTTTTAAGAAAACATTCTCTCCCACTTTGAATTCTCTATGCATTATGTATTTCTCTGCATAACTTTTCTGCATGTCCTGAGCAACCTCTAAATTCTACAAAATCTTTTTGTTTTCACCATCTGCTCTTCCATTTCTCTAAGCAATTTCATCCCAACCACTGCTCTTTTGATGGGTGATGTCAACTCACTGGCGTATTTCATTTTCTGCCATATAATGCTTCAAATGGGATCATCTTCAAAGATGCTTGATACCCATTATTATAAACAAATTCAACTAAATGAAGATAATATTCTCATTTTGATGGTTTATCCATCCCATACATTCTCAACATATCATCAATCACCTGATTGACCCTCTTTGTTTTCCCATTTGATTTTGGGTGATGTGTTGTGTTAAAATTCATATTTGTCCCAAATCCTTTAAATAATTGCTTCCAAAAATTTGATGTGAACTTGGAATATCTATCGGAAACAATTTCCTTAGGCACACCATGTAGTTTGGCATTTTATCTCATGTAAATGTTTGCAATGTTAGTTGTCTTGTGAGTTAATTTCACTGGAAGAAAATGAGAATATTTAGTTAGCTTATCCACCACCACCATGATGGAATCATGTTGCTTCAATATTCTGGGAAACTTGGTAATAAAATCAATTGTCACACATTCTCATTTCCACTCAGGAATGAGAAATGATTCTAACAATCCAATTGGATGTCTATGTCAGCTTTTACATTTTGGCATTCTAAACATTTAGCTATATAAGCATCCACCTCTTGCTTCAAACCTAGAAAAAAATATTGATTATTTTTAGGTGCAATTGTTTTATGATATCTAGATTGCCCAACATAAGGCACATTACACATTTCTCTCAGCACTATATTTTTCAGCTCCTGAGTTTTAGGCATGTATGATTTTCCCCTATACATGAGGATTTCATCCTATCTCAACTCATAATCTTTAATTTTCTGTTGAAAATTACCTTATTGTAATATTTATTTTGTTTCCATATAATGTTGCTCTAATTTTGTAGCTTCAGAAATTCTATCTTTTAAATCATATTTTCACATGCTAATGACTATAGCATGTATCTCATGCACCCTCATGTTGATTGCATTATCCACCTTGTCCAACCATCTAATTTTCTTGGCATTCAAAGTTGGTTGTCCAAACAAATATTTCATACCACTATGGTTTGTCCTTAGCTTGAATATTTTTCCCATAAGATAATGCCTCCACTTCTTTAAGGCATGAACTATGGTTGTCAATTCTAAATCATGTGTGGCATAATGTCTCTCATGTTCCTTCAACTTCCTTGACTCATAGCATATCACATGCCCATTTTGGGTAAGGACTCCTACAATCCCTTCGTTCCAAGCACCCTCCTCTTGAGTGCATCAAACTCATGCTCACTTAGGAATTCAAGCCATCTAATTTGTCTGGCATATCAATAATTTTGCAACTTCCAAAATTCTTTCTTTTAAATAATATTTGTACATGCTAATGGATATAGCATGCATCTCATGCGTCCTCCCTCTAAGTGCATTAGCCACCTTGTTTTTTTTTCCCTTGATATGTTTTATATCAAAGTTTTACTCACTAAAGAATTCCAACCATCTAATTTGTTTAACATTCAAAGTTGGTTGTCAAACAAATATTTCAGACCGCTATGGTTTGTCCTCAGCTCAAATATTTTTCCCATAAGATAATATCTCCACATCTTTAAGGCATGAACCATGGTTGTCAATTCTAAATCATGTGTGGCATAATTCCTCTCATTTTCCTTCAACTTCCTTGACTCATAACATATCACATGTTAATTTTGGGTAAGGACTCCTCCAAGCCCTTCCTTGAAAGCATTAATGCACACAACATAATCTTCATTTGAATCAACAATCTTCAATATTGGGGCACTTGTCAATAAATCCTTCAAGTGTTGAAAACTTTCCTCACATTTAGAGGTCCACTCAAAATTCACATCCTTATTTTGGAAAGAAGTGATTGGATGTGCAATCCTTGAAAATCCTTCAATAAATATTCTGTAATAACCAAAAAATACCGTGAATGATCTCACCTCTGAGACATTGTTTTGTATTGGCCATCCTCTAATAGATTCTATTTTCTCAAGATCCACTACTATTCCTTTCTCTGAAATAATATGGCCCAAATAATGAATCTGCCTCTTATTAAATGAGCACTTGTTCAACTTGGCATACAATTGATGCTCCCTCAACACTTGTAGAACCATCCTCAAGCGTTGTTCATGCTCTTTTCAGACTTAGAGTAGATAAGTATGTCATCCAAGAAGACAATGACAAACTTATCCAAGTAATTTCTAAAAATACCATTTATCAAACACATGAATACAATTGGTGCATTTGACAACCAAAATGGCACCACTACAAACTCATAATGGCCATACCTTGTTCTAAATGTTGTCTTGCTGATATATTCTTCTTTAACTCTTACCCAATGGTATCCTGACCTGAGGTCAATCTCGGAGAATGTATTTGCATCTTTCAGCTGATACTTGGAAAAGATACTTGTTCTTCATGGTCACCTTATTTGGCTACCTGAAATCAATGCATAGCCTCAAGGTCCCATTGTTCTTGAAAAATAGCACTGGGACACCCCAAGGTGACACACTTGGACGTATATACCCCTTCTTCAAAAGTTCTTCAAGCTGCATTTGAAATTACTTCAACTTTGGTGTACTCATCCTATGAAGAGTCATGGACACTAGGGAAAATTTAGGCATCAGATTAATGGAGAAATATATATATCTCATTGGTGGAAACCCCGATATCTCTCTAAATACACCCTCATAATCTTTCAAGACTGGATGGAATTCAATACTTAACACTTTATCCTTATTTGTCTCTAGCATATGGGCTGCATATATTTGGCATCCTTTCCTGAAGCTTCTTTTTAGCTACAAGGCTGAAATTTCTTTGATAGATACTGCCCTTGGAATACCCTAAATTATTTTTGTAGTTCCCGACCTCATCCAAGCAAGTGAATGCAATGTTATAACAATTTATGGAAACATGATGCTTGTCCAACCAGTCCATACCAATTAGGCAATCATATGAACCCAAAGGTATGATATTCAAATCTGCCTTTGTGCTCAGACCATTTGTGTCCATTGGAAAATCCTTAACCAATTCATTGATTCTTCTTTTAGCTCCTATAACTAATTGAACTTGCCAAGATTTCTCATGCTTTCTTCTTTACAAATGAAATCTCTCAAAAATATTAGGATCTATATAACTATGGATAGCTCCTAAATCAATTAAAATATCTATAGGTTGATCAATGATCTTACCTTCCACTTCAATCATATGAGAATGAAATTCAACTAGTTTTTGTCCAAGGCTGCATAGATCTGTGGCATGCTTATACCCATGTCTTCAATTGTATCAATATGTTGTACATTGTAAATAGTTTTCACTCTTTCTCCTCTATGAGCACAATCTCTATACATGTGACGTGTTAGAAAAATGGGTGTGCTCATTTCACCATAGACAATATAGCAATATTGTCACCCAACCATAGGCACAAAGGCCACCCTCAAGCACCTTAACCTTGACAAAAAAAATAATTCTGGCAACAGACCAATAGCCAACCAAGGATAGCGCACCAAGCAAGGATAACCAAAAACCAAGTATGCAAGATACTAGATATAATAAATATGTAGAACAGAAATAAAATGCTAGAAATGGCAGAATAACAGTAATATATCCAGCATAATCTCCACAATAACATAGAAATGATATAAGAACAACAACAGAAATAACACTTTGATTCAGAAAGCAATGTTCACAGGCCTCTTCGAGGGGGCAACCTCCAATCGAGCAGCGCTCTGTTACAATAATCTCCAAGCTATGGTTTTCATACCCTCGACCCTTATTTATACTAAATATGTCTATCAAGAGAAGCATCTAAAGGAAGATCCTTCTAGAAGCGGAAGCTTCTATTAGGTCTTCTTACATCTGACCTATTCTATTTTATTGAAAGGCCTTATTAATATTGACCTTTATTACATCTGAATATACTAATCTACCTATGTGCGGGTTAGGACCCTAACATGTCCACCCCCTTAAAAACAACGTTGTCCTCAAGGCTTGAGATGAGGAAACTACTGCAGAATGGTAGTTGATTCCCAAGTGGTATCTGTTGGATTCGTATCTTTCCACTGGACTAGCACTTCCTTGATGGTTCTCTGACGCAGGCGACACTCATGCTGGTCCAAAATTGATTCTGGTTGTAGCCAAATGGATCCTTCTTCAGCTAACTTGGGAAGGTTGGTTTGAATTTGACACCTAGTTCCAATCACCTTCTTTAAGCATGAAACATGGAAAACTGGATGTAGCTTCGACTGACTGGGTAGAGCTAACTGATATGTGACTTGTCCCACATGCTTGAGAACTGTATAAGGACCATAAAATTTGGGCGCTAGCTTCTGACAATGCTCGGCCTTGAGGGAAGTTTGCTTGTATGGTTGCAGTCACAGAAACACCTGATCCCCTTCTACAAATTGACGTTCAGAGCAACCTTGATCTGTTTGCTGCTTCATGCGATTTTGTGCCATGACCAATTTCTCTTTAAGGGTACGAAGAATATCCTCTCGAACTGTAAGTGTTTGGTCAACCTCCTGGACCTTCGAGGTACCCGGTAAGTATGAGAGAACTGAAGGTGGCTTATGTCCATATACCGCTTCAAAAGGAGTCATGCGAGTAGTTGTATGGTAGGAAGCATTGTACCACCATTCGGATAGGGGTAGCCATTGAGCCCACTGATGTTGTTTTTCAGACGCAAAACACCTCAGATATGTTTCCAAACACTTGTTGACAACTTTCGTTTGACCATCAGTCTGGAGATGATAAGTTGTGCTGAGATGCAATTGGGTGCCCTGGAGCTTAAACAATTCTTGCCAAAAATTGCTTGTGAAGGTTGGGTCACGATCAGAAACAATAGAGTGTGGCATGCCATGAAGCTTGAAGACCTGGTTCATGAAAAGTTGAGCCACCGTGGATGCAGTAAATAGGTGTTGAAGAGCGCATAAATGAGAATACTTGAAAAGGTGATCCACAACCACCATTATGAATGATTTATTCCCTGATTTGGGTAAGTCGGTAATAAAGTCCATAGAGATATCCTTCCAAATAGCTAGTGGAATCGGAAGCGGTTGTAGTGTGCCCAGAGATTTGATTGTTTCTCCCTTGTTGCGTTGACACACCTCACATTCAGCTACAAAATTACGGATGTCCTGTTTCATACCATCCCAGAAAAAAAAACGTTTGACTCTGTCATATGTTTTGGTGAACCCTGAGTGTCTCATTGTGGGTGTAGCATGAAGCTCAGAAAGTACCGTGGATTTAATCTTTGATTGTTTAATTAAATATAAATGGCCTTTGTATCGAAGCTCATCCTGGAGCCAAGAGTACCCCGGGGGAGCTGGAGCCTTGGTCTACAATTGCTGGATCAGATGCAAACTTTTGGGATCTTGAAGCCATTCCTGGCGCACAGCTTGGAGCCAATCGGGTACAATGAAGGAAAGAGAAAAAAGGGATCCTTCCTCTTCATATTTTTGGGACAGTGCATCCGCCACTACATTGTCTTTGCCCTTCTTATAAATGATCTCATAAGCATAACCAAAGAGCTTAGTCACCCATTTTTGTTGCTCTTCGGAGGAAATACGTTGTTCCAGAAAGTACTTGAGGCTTTGATGGTGGGTCTTGATTTGGAAGCGTTTCCCCAAGAGATAAGGGCACCACAGCTCAACGACATGCAGAATAGCCAACAATTCCTTTTCATAAATGGGTTTGCCCAGATTCCTTTCAGACAGTTGCTTGTTGGTGAAGGCCAAAGGTCGACCCTCTTGCATAAGTATAGCACTGATTCCTTTCCCTGAGGCATCACATTCCAACACAAAGATCTGTGTGAAATCAGGAAGGACCAGAATCAAAGTGGTTCACATGGTCGTCTTCAAGTTTTGAAAAGCTTCATCAGCGGCTGGAGTCCAAGTGAAAGATTTCTTTTTGAGGAGAGCAGTGAGAGGTGCTGCAATCTTTCCATAGTTCTTAACAAACTTGTGATAATACCTTGTTAAGCCTAGAAATCCACACAAGCTTTTGAGAGTCTTTGGGTGCGGCCAATATTGCATAGCTTCAATCTTTTTCGGATCCACCCTGACGCCATCCTTGCCCACTAGATGACCCAAGTATTCTACTTTTGAGGCACCAAAAACACATTTAGACTGTTTCAGGAAAAGTTGGTGCTGGTAGAGGAGATGGAGAACTTGATCCACATGAGTAAGATGGTCGATCCAGGTTTTTCTATAGATGAGGATATCATCAAAGAAAACTAAGACAAAATGACATAGAAAGGGACGGAAGACATGATTCATGAGACTTTGGAAGGTGGAGGGGGCATTACACAAGACAAAGGGCATGACCAAAAACTCATAGTGGCCCTCATGAGTGTGAAAGGCCATCTTGGGAATGTCTATCTCTTTCATACGTATCTGGTGATATCCCGAGCGAAGATCAAGTTTAGTAAAGAATTGGGTGCCACTCAATTCATCCAGGAGGTCATCAATGACAAGAATGGGAAATTTGTCTTTAATGGTCAGTTTGTTGAGGGAACAGAAGTCAGGACACATTCTCCAAGAACCTTCTTTCTTCGGGACCATGACTACAGGAGAAGAGTAAGGGCTCGTACTAGGGTGGATAACGCCTGCATTAAGGAGTTCCTGGACCATTTTCTCAATTTCATTTTTTTGTGAGAAGGGGTGGCGATATGGACGGATATTGGGAGGAAGGATTCCGGGTACAAGGGGAATGGAATGATCATGAACACCATGGGAAGGAGGGAGGCCTTGGGGAGTGGAAAATACCAGTTGATGTTTAGAAAGGAGAGCTTGGAGGTCATGCGGCACCGAGGGTGTTTTTGTTGCTTGAATGGCATGGAGTTGGGCAATGATACCAGAATGAGCTTTTTTGAGCAGCTTTTCCATGTGATGGGAACTAATGACCTCAGGTGAACCATCAATGATTCCTTGGAATTTATATTGGTGGCCTTCCTGGTCGAATTGCATGGTTAATGCCTTAAAATCCATGAGAATGGGACCCAAAGTTCTTAGCCAGTCTGCACCCAACACAATGTCACAACCACCCATGTCGATAGAAAACATA
>ML848874.1:27472-38736 GCA_009831015.1 Picea engelmannii
TATAATATCAACACAGTGAATAATAATAGAGATACAGTAAAACTTGACTTCTATTAATAAGAAATATGTTGAAACTGTAAAATGTAGACTGAAACAAGCTTGCTAGAATGGTGGCAGCTTATCTCTGAGAAGATATGTGATGGCTACGCTCATTCACAAGAATATGAGTACAATGAGGCTCCAAAATCCTTTTTACATCAAAAATGAATGCCAAAACCATAGACATCCAAAACATAACTCTAGGAGATGAAGCGCCAAAATTCATGTGGGCCCCGTTGGGGTAAATTGGTACATCAACTTCCTGGGGTCGTAACTTTTGAATACGATCTTTGTTTTGGTCATTCGATACCTCCTCGGAAAGGTCTATCTGAGAAGTACAACTTTCACTAGAAGTTGGGGAATATCAATAACAAACCTTGGTCCCCCAAAAGTCCAAAAAAACATCGTTTAGGGCCTCAAAATGGCCCCGGAAGTTCGAGACTCGAAAATCTAGAAAAAAACTGCCAAGATGAAAGTTGTATGTGAGCTAGATGGAAGAGGTGGGTGGCTATCGATATCCACCTGGATATTTTCCACACTTCATCCTTTTCTTTTCCCCACCTTTTGGGATTTTCGGGTGTATTGAACTAAGAAGGGATTGTACCTCATTTCATGGGAAGAAGGGGTTGAAGGCCTAGAGGTAAATGTATCTGGAAAAATATAAAATCCAAATCATAACCTTCTATATGCTCACCCAAATAGGTCTTGATAACAATGAAACATTTCTCCTAAAAGAATTTGAAGACCTGCATAAGTAAACTCACATTATATAGATGTCCTGCTTATTGAGGTGCGTACACTTATGCAACGTTCATTTCTTTCCATGCATATGGCACTCTGTGTACCTCTAGCTTCAGGTTACATTGCGATATTGATCCAGGATATTTTCATCGAGTGAATTATAAACAATTTCATTAAATGAGGAAAATTAAAGTGCACCATTAAAGAAGGAAAAGCTCAATAATGAAGAGACATAAGCATCAAATCTGAACATAAAGAACTTGATAACGGAGTTCGTCCCTGTTGGACTACGTCTCCAGGTCCTGCTCTCAAATGGGTAGGCTCTTTCATTAACTCAACAAAATAATTTGGCAAAATACATAAGTATACCTCATTCTGAAATCAAGCTGTAGAAATAATGCTCAGATCATAAAACAAACAGCACCATTGAATTCGCGTTGTCGAATTACCTAAAAATGATTGTCTCCACGCCTCGATCTGACTCTGATCCGTATTTTATGAGAAGAATGAAATGACTATAGATTATTAACAGATGCTTAACACAGAATAACAGAGATACAGTAAAATTGTTTTTCTATTCAATAAGGAAATAAGTGGAAACTGTAAAATGCAACGGAAAACAAGCTTGCTGGAATGTTGGCGGCTTATCTCTGAGAAGGGATGTGGCGGTTGCGCTCATTCGCAAGAAGATGATTACAATGAGGATCTGAAGGCCTTTTTAAAATAAAAAGGACTGTCAAAAATCCTAGACATCCAAAAACCTAACCCTAGGAGATGAAGCGCCAAAAGTCACGTGGGCCCCGTTTGGGTAAGTTAGTACATCAACTTCCCGGGGTCATAACTTTTGCATACGATCTCCATTTTAGGCGTACCATAGCCCGTTGGAAAGATCTATCTAAGGACTACACCAATTGACAAAAATTTCATGATGAAACATTTCGACAGCAACATACCCAAAAAAAACGTCGTTTAGGGCCTCAAAACGGCTCCAGAAGTTTAGGACCCGAAAAACTGCTAAAAATAGTAAATTACCAAAATTGCCAGAAAGTTGTTTTGATCCAACTGGAAGAGGTGGGTGGCCACCGATATCCACTTGGATCAATCCTCCCTCCTTAGGAAGTAATGGTCTCCATTGTGTTGAGTTCCCCCATCAGATGAGGAAATTTCTGTTGAATTTGGCCCCGGGTGAGCCACTTGCCTTGGTGCAGGAGTTGCCCTGCTTTGACAACTCAATAAAGCTGGATCCTTTGTTGTCGAGTGCCCTTGATATATGTGTCCACAATATGATCACTGGATTCCTATTGTATGCAGTCGGGGTTGAGATCTTTTGGTGTCAATTTTTCTGCTACATCTGAGGTGTCCAATAATGGTGGGAAATAAGACCAAAGGAGGTCCATGTTGAACACTGGGCGTAGGCCAAGGAAAGGAGGAATGTTGAGCTCAAAAGAATTATCTCCCATAGCCTTGGTGATGGTGTACGACCCATAATGGAGTGGGATAAGCTTCCGATGGGGTTCCATAAGGCGTTCTTTCTTCAAGTGCAACCAAACTTTGTTTTCCACCTAAAACTTATGTGGCACCTGATGTTAATCATGGCATTGCTTGTACTTTTCATTGGAATTCTGTAGGATATCCTGAAATTGTTGGAAGATGTGATGGATCCTCTCAATGAACCAGGTGGGGTTTTCAGCTTCAGTTGGAGCAGGATATGAGTCAGTCGAGGTGACCGCAAGGGGAAGTGCAATATCTATGGGACCCAATGGTTGAAATCCCAACCCCACCTAAAAGGGGTTCTAGTCGGTTGAGCTATGCATGGATCGATTGTAGCTATGTTAGACATAGAGAAGACTCTCATCCCATGTGTTATGGTGCTTGGAATTATACATGCACAAAATATGCACGATCATTCGATTTACGACCTCGGTTTGGCCATCTTTCTGGGGGTGGAAGGCCGTGGATTTGGTGAGCTTGATATCCAACAATGACCAGAGGCTCGACCAAAATGTGCTGAGAAATTGTCTATCCCAATCTGAGACAATGGTTTGTGGGATTCCAAAATGTACCCAGACTCGTTCAAAGAAGAGCTTGGCAATGGCTTCTGCTGTGATGCTCTTCTTGCAGGCAACCAGAATCACCATCTTAGAAAAGCGATCAATAACCACAAAAACACAGTCATTTCCCCGCTTGGTGGACAAGAGGACGAACATGTACTCCATTGAGATGGATTCCCATGGCCTTTTGGGAGTAGGAAGAGGGGTGTACATGCCATGTTTCTTAGTAGTCAGTTTGGCAATAGTGCAGGCAGTGCAGGACTTGATATACTTCTTGACCACTTGTTGAAGTTTCGGCCAGTAGAAATGTTTATGTAGCATCACCACTGTCTTTTAGACGTCGAAGTGTCCTACTACCTGAATGTAGTGGGATTCCTAGATCATCTTCTCTCACTCGCTTGATGGAACGTAGATATGGCCCAGGTGACACAACAACCCATCCTGAAGATGGAAATTATCAACAACTGTGTTTGCAGCCAACATTTGGTAGGTGGTGGCGAAGTCTGTGTCTATCTCATAGAGTTGGGGCCATCCAGAGGTATCATGGCCACAAGAGTCCAGCATCATGGTGGGTGTCGCGACTGATGGTCTACTGAGGAAATCAGCGACGGAGTTGGTGCTTCATGTTTTATACTTGATGTTGAGGTGGAATTGTTGTAAGTATGTGAACCACTTTTGATGGCGGTCATTCTGTAATTTGCCTTGTGTCTGCATGAACTGCAGTGTCTTATGATCAATGTGGATGACTGTCTCCTTCCCAAGAATGTAATGTATCCACTGGCGACAGGCTTGCACAATGGAGTGCATTTCTGATAATGTCTCAATATGATAGGCCACGGGGTGGTCGTGCTGAGTGAGAACGGCACCCATGGCATATTCTGAAGCATTTGTCTCAATCTCAAAGGGTTTGTGTAGGTCTGGTAGTGAAAGTATTGGGGATGAGCATAAGTGTTGCTTCAAATCATCGAACTCTTGTTGTTGGGACCGGTCCCACAAAAAATTTTCCTTACCACCACCCCTGGTTATTTGGCTAAGGGCCCATGCAATATGGGAGAATACCAACACGAACCTGCAGTAAAAATTGGCAAGGCCCAAGAAGCTTTGAAGCTCAGTGAGTGTGGTTGGGGCTGGCCAGTCACGAATGACTTGGATCTTAGCTGGATCTACGTGTACGCCATGTTGATAAATGATGTATCCCAGGTAATGGACCTTTTCCATGCCGAAGGAGCATTTTTCCAAGTTGGTGTATAGCTTGTGTTGTCGCAGGGTGTGCAGAACCTATTGAATATGTTGCAAGTGTTCTCCCCAAGTCTTGCTTTAAATGAGAATGTCATCCAAATACACCACTACAAAAGTATTGGTGAATGGTCCCAGGATATTTTCCATCATCCTCATGAAAGTGGTTGGAGCATTTTTCAAACCAAAGGGCATGTCCAACCATTCAAAAAGGCCTTCCTTCGACTTGAAGGCGGTCTTCCATACATCTGTCTTTTCTATCGGGACCTGGTGGTAGCCAGACTTCAGATCAATCTTACTGAAGTATTTGGCCCCTGTGAGTTGATCAAGGAGGTCGTATATTTGGGGAATTGGGTATTGGTTTCTGACTGTGATTTTATTCAGGGCCCGGTAATCAATGTAGAGTCGTCGGGTTCTATATTTATTTTGTACCAGCACGATTGGTCTCCCGCAAGGTGATGATCTGGGATAGATGTGCCCCTTGTGGAGAAGTTATTGGATATGTCGCTTGATCTCCTTAGTCTCTAACATAGAGCGGAGATAGACTCTCCCATTGGGCAGCAGTGCTCCGGGGGTCAGATCGATGGGGTGCTTGATCTGACAGTGCAGAGGTACCCCAGTAGGTGAGGAGAAGATATCTGAGTATTCTTCAACAAACTTATCTACTTGCTTTTTTTGTGTGGAGAGGTCAGTCGCAAAGACCCTAGATGTGGTTGTGATCTTTCACTCATTCCAAGAGTGAATCACAAAGAAGACAAACTTCCCTGTCTGAGAGATGACCTTCCTGCATTGCTTGGCAGAGATCAAGGAAATAGCACTAGGTGGGACTGCCTCAGGCATCCTGTACAATTTCCTATTCAAAGTAATAATAACACTAAAAGGCCTAGACTCATATACAACATGACGTTTCCATAAATAAGGTTGGCCCAAAAGAACATCACAAACCTTGAGAGGAGCAACATCACACAATACCTCGTCTTTGAAGGGCTTGATTCCGTACGACAGTCGGCATTGTTGGCTAACGCAAAGATCGCTTCCTTGGTGGATTCATCCAATGGTGTAGGGTTGTGGGTGCAGTGTTTTCAGCAGGGCCAGCCACTTAATAACCTCTGTTGATATGATGTTCTTCTCGCTACCACTATCAATAATGAAGTGCAGCGAGGTGACTTTTATCCACATCTATGAATGGAATAGGCGCTATCCTTCTTCTGACTCGTCTGGTTCATCAGGCTGGAACTTGGTGGTAGAAAAAGTGGCACTGGGTTCCGCATCGATGATCCATCTTCCCCTTTCTATTTTTGAGTCAGAGTCAGAACCCGCATCTAATTCAGAGGCTTTCACTTCATCCACTAGTGACAGCTTTTAGTGGCAATCAGCAGTGTTATGCCAAGGGCTCTTATGGAAGTCGCACCACTTCCTGGTATATTTCTTTGTCTTTTTAGTGTCCTTCTTTTCTTACGGCTTGGACTGGTTTTCTTGATACTGTCCATCTTTGCTCTGTCCTTTGTTCTGTGGGTTGGGGCCGCCCTTTCCTGGCTTTTGTTGTGAGGGGTTCCCAGGCCCAAATTCTCGCGTCTTCTATTTGAGCTTCTGTTCGATTTTGACGGCATATCGGTAGGTTGCGCCCAAGGATGAGATGTCCAGAAATTCCATTTTGGTCTGGATGTATCTATGCAGAGCACTACGAAACTTGAGCAACAAATGTCGCTATGAATCTTTGATACCCAGCTTGGTGCGCAAAGTATGGAAGCTATTTGTGAACTCTGGCACTGCTTGGTCTCTGTCTTGCCRCAGTATGGTCCATTGGTATACAAGTCGTCATAACTTCCAATAGGGTATTATTGTTCCTTAATAGCATCCTTGAAGGATTCTCAGGTGGTCCTGACTGTAAATAAAAAGGGTTTCTTTGTTTAGGGTATTATTGTTCCTTAATAGCATCCTTGAAGGATTCTCAGGTGGTCCTGACTGTAAATAACAAGGGTTYCTTTGTTTCCTTTTGCTCACAGAAATTTTCCCACCAATCTTTGACATGGGGAACGGCTTTGAGGAGCGTAAAAGTAATATTTTCTCTATTTGAAAAGTTATGGATAGAAAAATACCCTTCTAGTAGATTCAACCACTTTTATACACCATCTATGTCTATTTGAACTTCAAATATAGGAATATCAAAGTTTATTTGTACCTTGAAGGGGGCGGCGCCACCGCTCGAAGAAGATGTGTCGCTTGTTGGTAATCGTCGAAGGATTTGCGCAAAACTATCCATCATCTTGTTCCTTCGTTGCATGAGGGATTCCTCAAGCAACATTTTGAAAGGATATCCTATCCCATCATATTTCTTTTCTCCTTCCATGAGAGGTCGCTTGGGCATGCGAGAGCTTTGGTCCTCAAGAGAAACAAGCTCGAGACCTAATTCTTTGTACTCTGACCTCGTTGGGGACATGCATTAAGATAACAAGGAGCAGACTGCTTTGATACCACTAATCCATATTTTATGAGTAGAACTAAATGACTACACATTATTAACAGATGATTAACATAGAATAGCAGAGATACAGTAAAACCGGTTTTCTATTCAATAAGTAAATAAGCGGAAACTGTAAAATGCAGCGGAAAACAAGCTTGTTGGAATGGTGGCGACTTATCTCTGAGAAGATATGTGACGATTGCGCTCATTCGCAAGAAGATGATTACAATGAGGCTCTGAAGGCCTTTTTACAATAAACAAGAGTGTCAAAAACCCTAGACATCCAAAAACCTAACCCTAGGAGATGAAGCACCAAAAGTCATGTGGGCCCCGTTTGGGTAAGTTAGTACATCAACTTCCTGGGGTCGTAACTTTTGCATACGATCTTCATTTTAAGATTACGGTAGCCCGTTGGAAACATCTATCCAGGGACTACAACAGTTGGCAAAAATTTGATGATGTATTTTTACGATAGCAACCTACACAAAAAAATGTCGTTTAGGGCCTCAAAACGGCTCCGGAAGTTCAGGACCCGAAAAACTGCTAACAATAGTAAATTACCAAAATTGCTAGAAAATTGTTTTGAGCCAGTTGGAAGAGGTAAGTGGCCACTGATATCCACCTAGAGAAAAATCTGGCACTCCCAGGCCCAAGAATAAATTTGTATTGGTTTTTGTGCCCCTATGCAACCTGCAATTAAGGACTGGAATGCATATAAATGCATGCCCAAGGTCGTATCGTATGCACGCCTTCCTCCTATGGCTGGACAGACTTAACATTTAAGCAATATCTGTAGGCATTGATAACAATGAAGGTCGTTGGCCTGTTGGTTTGGTTGTGAATGTAAAGGTGTATAGTGGGGAGGAGGTCAAACCCACAGGGCTCCCCCTTTTGGTTTTAATTCATTGTAATATATATATATATATATATATATAATACAAAGTTGTTCCGCCAATTTTGGCGGTGGCGCTATATATATATATATATATATATAATACAAAGTTTTTCCACCAATTTTAGAGGTGGCACTATCCATATCTCCAACAGTTAGAACACGGCAAGGTTTGGCGTGGTCCTCCAAATTTGGCGGACCCGCCAAACTTTTAATTTTTTTTCAAAACTTTCTCACGGGTTGTCATTGTGCTTTTCTCACCTGCCATGTGGCAACCTCTGATTGGGCCACATGGAAACCTCCCACTAGGCCACGCCATCCTCTACCATGTCAGTGCCATATTAGCATGCCACGTCATTGTGCCATGTCATCATATAGATTTCCACGTGGCACGATCCTATTGGTCCATGGATCGGCCTGAAAGTGCCAAAACTGGGTGACATATGGCAGCCTATGGTGTTGCCACATCACCATGTTGACGTCATGCTGACGTTAGTATGACATGTGTCACATTATACTCATGCCATGTGTGTTGTACAGATGATGATGTCACTTGTACGGATGCTAACGTCAGTAGTACGGATGCTGACTCATCCCCTGCTGACTTGGCTAGGTTGACCAAACTTTGACCATGAATATCTTTCAATCTGTAACGCCATTTGATGAGTCATTTGTGTCGTTATAAATATTGTGACGCGCTCTTTGCGATAATGTCATTTTCACTGATTTTCGGGAACTTTGAATTTTTACCCTTTCTTTGTTTGTTGAGGCCATTCTAACCGTCATGAGTTGCTTCTACGAGTTCCAAGTTGTTCTTAGCCTTCTCTGGATCCTTTTTGGATCACGCCTTCCCACTGAAAGATTTTCAGACCACCAAAATCTTTCATCAATCAACAGGGAAGTGAGGGAAGAGTCCCCTCACTTTGTCCTTCTCAATCCACTTTGCCTTGCTTGGATGTGTGCCCTTTAAGCCTACTCGAAGATAATAAACATCACCCCTATGTGAAGTCCTTGTCCTTATGTCCAGAATGATATATTCATGTAACTCATCCAAGTACTCATGTGAAAACTCATCAACTGCAGGTATTCAAACTTCCTCATCCTGATCCATTATTATGGGAGGCTCAAAAAGTTTCATCAAGTTCTCGACGTTCATAATGGAGCAAATATGCATATAAGGTGGAAGATCCAGATGAAAAGCATTGGTGTCACTTTTCTCCAAGATAGTGAAGGGTCCATAATGAATGGGCTTGAGTTTCTTGCCTCCACCCTGCAATCTCTCCTTGTTGATATGAAGCCATACCCGGTCTCAAACCTGGAACTGATGATCAACCTTGTGCTTTTCATGTTGAGCTTTATACTATGCTTGACTCTTCTCCAATTGTTCCATGACTGCCTGGTGCACCTGCTGGATCCTCTGGATAAACTTGCGGGATCTATCCTATGTTCGTTCTTCGTTCACATCGGCATATCTCCCATACATCAAGTCCAAAGGAACCTTGGGTAGGTACCCAAAACATGTCTCAAAAGTTGAACTCTGAGTGGATGAATGTAAATCTCGGTTGTAAGCATGATGTACATAGGGTATATGTTCATCCCATAACTTGGGATGCTTGTTGCAGTAGCCTCGAAACAAAAGTACCAATGTTATATTTACCACCTTTGTTTGTTTGTCGGTCTATGGATGGAAAGCAATGCTCCTCTTCAATTTGGTGTCCATCATTCTCCACAAGCTAGTCCAAAATTCCCCAAGGAATTGAGTATCTCGATCCAAGACAATGGTTGTGGGTAACCCAAAGTGAACCCAAACATGTTGAAAGAAGAGATTAGCAGTCTACTCAGTAGTGATCTGCTTTTTACATGGCATCAAGATACACATATTGATGAATCTATCCACTACAACATACAAATAGTCATGACCCCCTTTGGTCATTGGTAAACCCCCTACAAAATCCATGGAGATACTTTCCCATGGATGGGATGGAATAAGAAGTGGTGATTATAGCCCCAGTTTTCTATTAGTGGGCTTACAAGTAGAACACATCACACACCCCTTTACATATTTAGTTACAATTTCTTTCATTTGAGGCCAGTAACAAAACCTCTGCAAATGAGCCATATTTTTTCCTGCCCCAAAATTCCCAAACACAAGAGAAGTGTGAGCTTCTCGTATTACATGGACTCATTCACTTGTAGGAATACATAGCTTTCCAAGATGGTAGAGTATTTTTCCCTACAGAAAATAGTTCTTTACCTGTGCACCATGGGTTAGCTTCTCATATACTTCTTTAAAATCTTCATCAATGGCATATTGTTCTACATAGTTGTTAGGGTCCTAACCTGCACATAGGTAGAACAATATATTCGGATGTAATAAAGGTCAATAGTAATAATGCCTTTCAATAAAATAGAATAGGGCGGATTTAAGAAGACCTAATAGAAGCTTCCGCTTCTAGAAGGATCTTCCTCTAGATGCTTCATTTTAGTATAAATAGGAATAGAGGGTATGAGAACCCTATCTTGGATATTATTGTAATAGAGAGCTACTCAACTGGAGGTTGCCCCCTCGAAGAGGCCTGTGAACATTGCTTTCAGAATCAAAGTGTTATTTCTATTGTTGTTCTTATATCATTTCAGTGCTATTGTGGTGATTGTTCTGGTTATATCGTTGTTATTCTTCCATTTCTAGCATTTTATTTCTGTTTTGCATACTTTTTATATCTAGTATATTACAAGTGGTATCAGAGCACTTTCCTCGGCAAAAAGTGTGGGTTAAATTATTTTTTTCAGGGTAGAGATGTATTCCAGCATCTTTAAGCCATAGATATATATCGTTAAGCGCATAAACTCGTGGTTGAGGGATTCATACACACAGGAAATACAAGTGGTACTTAAGCGCGCATCTATTGGCCACCCTTGTAACCCATGTTGGTACCCCTTCGAGTGGTAGTGCATCAGAAAACACCTGTGTACGGATCGACCTAGATTACCTAAAGCCCTCTTTAGATAAACTGATCGGTCGCCTGACTGCTATAGTGTCACCGAGCACAACACTCGGGAAGATACTCTCTAGTACCTGGGTATTCAGCTAGTACAACTAAGGGTACAGTCCATCCTTTTTATTTAGTGCCCTGAGATATTGGGCCGAGTACTACTGTTGCACCCCGCACGTATATCAGAGAGTTATAGCATAGGGAAAACTCTTGTCTGTAGAACCCTTGAATAGATAACCCTTGGGGAAAAAAACATAAGCAAATTAAAACAGACAAGATCTATTGTCACGCAACTGTGTTTGGGTTGCCAAGTAAATACACATTTCTTTATGGTTAAGCGTTTGGGCATTTTCTCTCTGCAGTATTCTTCAGACCGAAGTATAACTCCGCAGGTGTAAAAAAAAAAAAAAGTCTAGAAAAATTTTCACCATTATTTGAGACCTATTCCATTGGATTCATCTCTTCTCCCTTATCACATTCATCCATATCATTTTTCGGAAAAAAAATTGACCCCGCCTGCTCCTTTTCAGTTCCCCCATCCTAATGGCCCATACCCATAGCCAAGACTTGGAATCTCACTTCAACACCTTGCAATCTGGTCTCATCGAAACCCAACAATAAGTGAAACAACTCAATGCCAATGTTGCAGCCATCAATACCATCATGCAGTCCTCAATGGAGGAAATCAAACAACACTTCACCACCCAACTTGAATCAGTCTTTTCGGCACTCTGCACCAAACTGCATATCCCTACAGGTAACCCTTCGTCTTCCCCACCTCCACATCCTGAAGGTGACCATCCCTCTCATTCCAATAACTCTCAGAACCATCACTTTCAACGTGACCT
>ML848875.1:0-12754 GCA_009831015.1 Picea engelmannii
TTATTTCTTCTTCAACTCCAATATGAGGAACAATGGAACTATTACACCCATCACTAATAGTGCTTCCTTGCAGCTTATACAAAGTTCCAAACCGAACTCCCTTCAACAACACCATTGCTCCTTGAACCATCCTGCAAGTTTCCTTCTCAAATATTGTTTTACCCCTGCATAAGCCTTTTGGCTTACAGAAATCAAATTTCTGGCCAAACCTGGGATGTGCAAAACACCAGGCAGTGTTCTAATCCATCCATCTATGAGCCTCAACTTGACTTTTCCTCGTCCTATGATTCCGGTTGTCTAATCTTCACCTAGGAAAACATTACCTCCATCATACATTTCATATTCATAGAACCACTCCCTATGGGGAGTCATATGAAAGGATGTACATGAGTCAACCAACCATGCCTCATGATATTCATGTGTGCTTGAAGAAGCCAAGTACACATCCCCTCCTTCCTTGGAGGTATTTTCTTCTGTAGAAGGAGACTCTTCAGATCCCTTCTTTTTCCAAACTTTGGATCTACATTGCTTCTTGTAGTGCCCTTCTTTTCCACATATCCAACATACCTTTACAAACTCTCTGGGATATTTAGATCTACCCTTATACTTAGATCTCCCACTTGAGAAATTAGATCTATTTCTTTCCTAGGAGCGTCCTCTTGCAAATAATGCATATGTGCTTTGTCCTTCCATATTCTTCTGTCTCATCTCCTCTGACAACAAGGATGAGACCACTTCATCAAACTTCAAGGCAGTTGTATTACTACCTATGGCCACAACCAGATTATCCCACGAGTCTGGTAAAGAACATAGTAAATTGATACACTTATCTTCATCTGAAATTTTAATCTCAACAGATACTAACTAACTTACCACAGTATTGAAGGCGTTCAAATGCTCTGCCACCGAGTCTCCATCTCTCATCATCAGTTTATAAAACTTATTTCTCAGGAATAGTTTATTTACTAGGGACTTAGATTGATACAACTTCCCCAACTTATCCCATAAATCCTTGGTTATAGGTTCCTCTGACACATTTAGTAATACTAAATCTGAGCGACACAGTCGGATTGTGCTCTTCACCTTCCAATCCAACATTTTCCAGTCATTTGCTGAAGTTCTTGTAGGTGCAGTACCTGGATCTACCATGATTCATTGATCTCTTTCCACCAACAGAACTTCCATCTTGAGCTTCCACAACTCAAAAATTTTCCCATTAAACTTCTCAATCTCCATTTTTGAATTGCTCGCCATTTCTTTTCACCTAAAAAATCAATACCATAGATCTCCCACTGTAACAAGGCTTATTACAGTCATGAGCCAAACCCTTAACCACAAAGGTGTCCCCCTGAAGCCAACAAATCTCTGATACTAAATGTAGATCTTAACCTTATACAATATTTACTGCAAACAGATTTTTAGTAAAAGAATAGAAAAGATACAATGGCAAATACAAACATTACACAAAGATTTTTCCCCTGGAACCCAAACTGGGAAAACCAACATATTCTATATTCATTCATAGTGATACATTGTTTACAATACAATATACATAGGGTCCAACGACATCCAAAACCCTAACCCAATGACCTAGATTAGTCAACAACCCTAATTCCTTAACCAAAAATAGAAAACCATCAACAAAAACAATGTGCCAAAAAACCACCCAACAATGGACAGGAAAATCGAGGCAACAAGAAAAATGAGGCAAAAATCCTACACTACTACTCATACAAAGAATATAACACATACCCAACATCTTCATAGTCCACTCCCTCTTTATGTTATAACCCTCTTGCCAAAAACCTCACCTTGAACTTCTCTATGCTACCATATGCAACATGTTTGATTTTGTAGAGCTACCTGGAACTCACAACTAATTTCCCCTCTAGTATCGACACTATGTACCAAACATCATTCCTCATAATAGAGGTGTAATCCTCTATCATGGCATCCCACCATACCTACTGATCAACTACTTCTTCAAAACTGGAAGGCTCAACATCAACGATGCTACTCATAAGCGCCATATAGTTTGAAAACTTCTTCAGAGGCATGCGCTCTTTGACCACACTCCTAGCAGCCTCACCAACATCCCTCAATGTCTATACTATCCACCTTGGTCTCCTAACAGGGCTCCACCTGAATTCTAGACTGTTAATTGTTTCTCATCCTCAGAGCTTGCCTCTCCTTGTCCTCTATCACTGCCGATGACTCCTGGGTACTCCTAGATGTTAAGGTCTCCTTGAACTTCACATCTATGCTCACAACTTTCTTCCTCTATGCTGGAATGAAGATCCTATAAGCCTTTGAGGTCTCATTGTACCCCACAAATATATCCTTTTGTCCTGAAGGCTCTAGTTTCGTCCTCTTCTCCATTGGAACGTGGATGTAAACCGGATAACCAAAGATCCCAAAATGTCCTATCTCTGGATTCACCCCTGAGAATGCCTCCTCCAGAGTCTTGTCCCCCAATATCCTGTGAGGAATCCTGTTCTGCACATATACCATTGTATTACATGCATCAACCCACAAAAACATGTTCAACTCCTAATCATGTATCATAGCCTTGGAATAACCAGTGATGGACCGATTCTTTTTCTCTACAACCCCATTCTGTTGAGGGTTGTATGAGGCTATCAGATCCTTCTTGATCCCTGCCTCCTTGTAGAAATCCTTGAAGTCATTGGAGGTGTACTCTCCCCCGTTATCTGACCTCAAGACCTTAATATTCATCCCTGTATTTTTCTCTACTTGAGCCTTGAACTCTCTAAACCGACGGAAGACCTCATCCTTGGTCTTCATAAATAAGATCTATGTTTTCTTAGAAAAATCATCAATAAACATCCCATAGTATGATGAACCCTATAATGATGCTACTGACATTGACCCACTCACATTTGAAGGGATAAGATCCAATACCCCCTTTGACCTACTCTTGCTAGTTGGAAACATAACCTTGACATTCTTGCCAAGTGCACACCCTCTACACAGTCCCTCCTGGTTAATATTAAACTCTGGAAGATCTATAACAATCTCCCTCAGAATCGATAATTCCCTATAGTGTAGGTGTCCCAACCTCCTGTGCCACAAATCACATAGGTTGTCATTGTTGTGTACCAAATCCTGAACAATATTTCCTTGCAACCTGTGTAAAGTTCCCTCTCTAACCCCAATGACCACTGCATTGTCCAGGCTATATTTCTCTAGACATATGAGTACCTTCCCTCCCTGAAAATTGATGAAAAAATCCCTGTCCTCCATAGATGAGACTAAAAGAAATTTTTTCTTCAAACCTAGTATGTAAAGCACATCATGGGCATCTAAAGAACCTCTTGACTCAAGCTGAAACATAATTGTTTTGTCTCCCTTCACTGCATACCTGGCATCACCACCTAGATCCACATGAACCTTTCATTCCTTCTCTATTAGACTGCTAAATATCTCCCATGCCTCTGTCATATGAAGAGATGCACCACTATCCAATAACTAAGCACTCCTTGCTGTAGTGCTAGTAGAAAGGCAAGAAATAATTAATTAATCCTTCTCAAACTTTGTTGCAAACTCATCAAGCCGCGTCTCTGCTGATGTTGTTGTATGTGCCTTTTCATTACCCTTCTTCTTCTTCTCCGGACACTAATATGCATAATTACCATTCTTTTGACATGAGAAGCACTTGATTTTACTCAAGTCCTTCTTCTTCCCTGGATGTGATGATCCTCCATCACTGTTTCCCTTCTTCCTATAACTCTTTCCTTTGACCTTTCTTGTCTTTCTGACAAGGGCCAAGTTTTCTTCACTATGTCCATGCTTGCTTCCTTTAGAATCTTTCGAAGTCTCTTCCTGGATGAAATCATCCCAAAGTCTGCCAATCTGGGATATTCTATCGAGCACAAACTCCTTTGAAAAATAGTTCCCATGACTTGGGAAGTCCATTTAGTGCCACGTTCATGAGCTATGCATCCTTTGTTTTCTCCCCTATGGATGCAAGTTCATCACACACCTATGTGATCCTCATGAAGTAGCTGGTAACCTTATCTGATCTAGACATCTGAACTGATCTGAGTTTATTCCTTAAGATCATCTTCCTATTCATGTTCTTTCTTTGGAATAAGCTTACCAAGGCATCAAACATCTCTTTGACCATCGTCTTCTCATTTATGTGAGGGATTAGATGATCCTTCACAAAATCTAGGAGGATTCTTTCTGCTTTGATCTCCTCCTTGTCGTGAGCATCCAAAGATGCCATATCTATCGGTGGAGTAACTACTTTATCCATTAACTCCCAAAGGGCATACTCCTTCAACGCCAAAGTAACTCTTGCTTTCCAACATAGGAAGTTGGATGCTCCATCCAATTTGTCTTCAACTCTCAACGATGATGTTGTCATCCCTAAGACCTGATAAAATGCCCAATAAATAACCCGTTCACGAAAAATTGTTCGTGTACTAATCTAACTTCCCTTGAGAGCATGAGCTCTAATACCATGTAGAAATTCTTACTCCAACACCTAGGTACTTTTTTATCTAGTGATTTCCTTACCACAATCATATTAGCATCTCACAAAAAAATAATACACTATTTAAATATTCAACTCAATATCATGCAGCCGAACCATAATCAAGGAACCAAATCAAGCACACACGAACACCACAATTTTTGGGTAAATACCCCTAGAAAAACCTCTGAGGGAAAATGAGTGTTGAGAATGATTTTATTATGCTAAAATTAAGGCTCCCGTAACAGGAATAATGGCCCACTGAGAGAAATGCAACTGCACACTAACTTAACAAGGGCCAATCTGCTATACAATCAATTTTGGCACACTTTTCTAGGCATCCACGACTTTCTTTTCAGTGACTTGATAATATCCGTGAATTTTCCCACTATGAACCGTGGATGTGTACGAAAAACCTGTACGAAAAGCTCCGTATGCTCCAACACTCTCATGTGGCTTCCTTCTGCTGAAACCCACCTGCATATGCCTATGTTCTCTCCTCTCCTTGACCTGCATAATCTCTAGATGAAGGTCCTTCTTCACCTATCCAATATCTTGAACCACAATCCTTTGTGATCCAATACTCTGTGTTGACTCCCTCAACACCTATCAAGTCAAGTCAAGTGTAATCCTTGGTCCTCTTGAATCACCTTCCTTCGTGTTCCAAGCACTCGAGCAGAGGTCCTTCTCTACTTCTGAGTGTGACCTTGGAGACTCCACACTAACAAAGGTCCTCCTTTTCTATCTATGTGAATTATGACTTCCTCCTTCTCCTAGCCTTTCTTTTATAATCACGAGTTACAATCTATTTCTAATCTCAAAATTGATCTATGATTGAGATTACTTCTCACACTCAAATTGAGATTTTGATTACAGGCTGCATGCTAAGTACTTTTAGCATGTCTCATAAATAAATCAATAAACTAATTACATAATTAATTAATAATTTTTTTTTTTACTTTAATAACTCCTTTAACTAAAGTAAATTCAAGAGTAGAAGGCTATGGACAATTTACACATGTCTAGACACATAGACCTATGTGGAAATACATGTTTGATGTTACCACTAACATAACCATTCCTTTAGGAAACTGATAAAGCATTCCATGAAGAAACCATCAGACATGCCCTCCATTCTAAAATCCAAATGCTCAAAGCCGACGATAAATTCTTCAACTGTGCCTGACTAGACTTGTTCAAATGACCGAAATGGTGGGTGTCGATGTCAAAGTGTTCATAAAGTTCGGACACAAACTATGTCGAAGAAACATACCCTTGGCATGCATTTTTTCACCATTTCTACCACTACCAATGTTTAGGATCCATATAGAGGACACCGTAATGAACTTTGACCATTTCATTAGTAATGCCATGCAAGGATAAATATTTTTCCATTTGTGTGATCTAGCGTGTGGGATCCGAGACATCAAATTTGTTCACCTCGACTATGGGGAGATGTAGTTCTCGTTGAGGTTGATGGGAAGGAAAGGTTTGGTAGTTGGCAGAGTTGACATCTTCATGGTGGTAAGGTTTTTCATAGGAGGCAGGGCCTTCGAATTGACTCATGAAGTGGTTCATCTTGGTCGAGAGGGATTTTATGGACTGTTGCACCCCTTGTAGATTAGTTTTGAGGTAGCAGTATCGAATTTGAGGGTAGCATTATCAAAGTTGAGGGTAGCAATATTGGAATTGATTTCTTGGATGGATTTCTTGTTTTGTTCATTGTTGATGAGCAATTTGTTGAGTTATTGATTGTGGGTGAGAGCCATTTAGGGACACAAAAATTGGGTGGGTGGGTCCACACATAATATTTTTTACAAATAGGGGGTATCATGATGAATAGGGCGAAGAGAGGAATCCAATGGGATAACTAACAAATAAGAGTGTCGAGAAGGGTGGATGGGTCCACAAAAAAAGATACTAACAAGTGATAGGTACCACTGCGATGAGGGAGAAGATAGGAGTCCAATGGGGTAGGTACCAAATAAGGGTGTTGGAGGTACCACTATACTCAGGAAAAAGTTGTCTAGGATTTTCGCAACTAGAATGTAGGAGGTGTAACATATAAGTTTGTCAAGGGGTGTTTTTTTCCCTTAGGAAATGACACCATGGTGAAGTGATGCGCGGAAGGGGGATAAAAACCCATTTTTTCCTTTTATTGTTAGTATAGTGCGTGGCCACGTTGTGCTAAGAGGAACGTACATCTGGGTGACTAAGATCTACGCGCTCAGATCTACGATGCATGATCCATATCAGAGCCCCCTCGACATTCTACCTTTAGCGCGAGGGGGTCCAAGTTGGTGGTTTCTAGCACGGGCCCCACATTATCATGGAGCCTCCTCATTAAATTAGACCCCCTGCCACTCAATCCCACTTACCGCCTACCCCCCCTCCGAGTAAACCTCTTACCACCTCCGCTTACCACCCTCGCTCTCGCCGCCAACTATCCTCCACTCACATCCCCCTCTGCACTTGTCCCCTGGCCATTGTCATATCTCCTATCACTGCCTGCCATGTGTATCCCACTCCCGCTTCATGTCACATCTCCCTTCCACCTCCGCCTCTCACTTCACGACACATGTCTCCCGTGTCACTTCCACCTATGTCACTATTGTCCCCATTGCGCCTATCACAACAACCTCTCCTCTACCTCCTTGTCACCTTACTGTGCCACATCACCTCCATCCCATGACAACTCAGCACCTGCATTCTGACACCCATGCTTTCCCAATTACCTCGCCATCTCCTCTGAGTTCGCCTGCCATCTTCCCAGTCAACATCCAACAGGGCTCAGGTGGAAGATATTCAAGGGTGCGATCAACATGTTATTCACGTGCCAGGTTGACTCTTCCCACTCTAATCCCAATGAAGCAGTTAATTTAAACAAGGAAGGTGGGTGAGACATCATTTCCTTCCATAAATAGAAGGCGAGAAAGGGACAAATCATGGAAGTAGGATGTCAGTCCAGTCTGACTAGAGATCGCGTCTGACAGAAGAATGGATGGGCAGTCTGAGTAACCTCTGCATGTGCATCCTGATAGAGAAGCTCACTAATGCAAAGCCTTGAATGCATGACATGATCGTGCCTCGGGAAATCAGAGCCAGTTTTGAGTATATGTAGGTATTTTTTCCATTTTGTTAGGGTCGATGGTTGAGCTAGGCTCTTGTATTGTAAAGTTTTAATGAAGCTTATGTTTCTTTGGTTATGTGTTGTAATTTGAGACTTCTTGTTTAATGACAACCAACCTTGTTTTCCAACTCTTTTGCCTCTGATACTGAAAGGCTTAGGCATGGATGATCCAGTCGAGTGTTGTAATCATATTGTGATCTATGTTTGATCACAATATTGTTATAGTGTTTTCAGTTTCCTGAAGTTTTGGATCCAAGAGGATCTTTTATTTGAAGCTTTTCATTCTTAGGTTCCTGGAAGACCTGATGTCCATAAATGACCCTTACATTTTCTCCTCAAGTTCTTCCTCCTGCTCACCCTTACTATAACTTACTGACTGAAGTTAAATCAAGACCTCATCTGCCTGTGCATGCCAACCTAGTTTTCTGAGTTAAAGCGATATTATCCCGAGTCTGTGCCCATTCAACCCCCTTTAAATTTATTCATTGTGACATACAAAATGATGGGTACTAGGCTTACCTCCCTTGCAATCAGGAGGAGAATTCTAGTGGTAACATTTCTGGTGTCGTTGTTGGGGAACAAATTGAAGACTTTTCCCTGAGATAGAACGACAAATAACTTCTGATTCTGAAGGTGCATCAGACATCAGAACCATTGAAGATTGCATTTTGCACCTGATGACTCCATTAAGGAAAATCCACTGTTTCAGCTGTGGCTTTCAGAAGTAGACACATGAGGTCTACTCCACAGCTGCCTCTATCAACACTTGAAGCTGACCCAGAGAAAATTATCAGAAGATGAAACACCCTTTAGGAAGGTACTTCTACTGCTGAACCAGGTGATTCTAGTAATTTTCATAATTCTTCTTTGACAAATCCAACAGTTGTTTCACATTTTCCTATTACACCATCTATTAGAGCTTCTAGAAGCTTAAATTTTGGGAGTTTTCCTACTAGTTTCCCCTCCCACAGTATCAGTTTGGAAGGATTTGATATTTTTGTTTCCCTAGGAGTTGTACCCCGGTCTAAATCGAGAACCCCTGAAGATTTTCCCACTCCGAGCTTCACTACTCCTCCTCTTGTTAGAGTGGTTTCTTTTATAGAGAGGGAAACCTCTGTTCCCTCAAGAGCAATATCTTTTTCCCCAAATCCTCTGTCATTTCTCTTTCCTCCGAGAGGCTCAGTTCCAACCTCCCCTGTTCAAGCTACATCTCCTCTTGGTTCTCCTCCATCTATCATCCCTATGGAAGGCATTAATCCCCCTAGGAACATAATGGATGCCATAGTGGCTACAAGATATGCCCCTTTGATCTTACCTCAACCAATGAATGCTCTCCCTGCTGGAGATTACCTAAAACACATGCCCAAATTCACAAGAGAAGAAGACATAACTACTGAAGAACACCTTGCTTCCTTCTACAGTTATGCAGACAATCTAAATATTGAAAACGAGGACGTGTGGATGAGAGTCTTTGTCCAGATCTTTGATGGTGAGGCTAGGAAATGGTTTAGGGGATTGACCCTTGGATCCATTGTTGGGATTGAGGCTTTAGATGATGTTTTCTTGAGACAGTGGAGGGATAAAAAGGACTTTATCTATTATATCATAGAGTTCGGGTCCCTAAAGAGAAAAGAGGGAGAGCCTGTCTCTGATTTCTCCAAAAGATTCAACAAAATGTATAACAAGATTCATGCTGAGATAAAGTGTATAGAATCCTCTGCCAAAATTACTTATGCTAGTGCTCTTGACCTTGATTTTTGCCTCCTGTTAAGAGAGAGAGATGAGCTACTTCCTTAGATCATATGCAATATGAAGCCCTGGAAGTAGAGTCCAATGTATTGGCAGTTGACAGAATTAGGAATAAAGCTGATAGAGATAGAGGAAGGGGGGATATCTGAAGCCTCAACCTCCAGTTCCTTTGCATCCCATCCTCGAGTAGATGAATTGACCAAGCTGGTAAAATCACTTTCTATAGAGATGGAGAAGATGAAATTCGAAGGGAAGCAAGGTTATAATAGTGCCCAAAATGATGATAACAAAAGCAACTTCAGAAGACCAAATAATACCCGTCAAATACTCCCAAGAGAGTCTCGAAACAGAGATAGGGATGATCAGAAAATCCAAACCCCTCTCCAAAATAGCCTCATTGCTGATGAAGAAGGAGAGGAAGAAGAGCTTGATCCTGAAATCCATTGTCTTGGAGACACCTCCCCATTTCCCCATTTGACCCAATCTGCATACGAGGAGTCCCTCATGGACAACCAAATAAATGAGCTGAGTAAAGGGGAGAAGACCAATAGTAGTCCCAATAAATATAACCTCAGGTCTAAGAAGAAATAAGGGAAGTCTGACATCCCTGATCAGCCTTCTAGAGAATAGAAGTCTGCTAAAGATATAAAAAACAACAACAAGGAAAATAAAACACAGAACCCCTCACCAATAGCCAAAGGTCCTGCCCCAGAAGTGAGAGAAATTATGAAACCCCCCTCCTATATTAACTTTGAGCATGAAATTCAAAAGATTAGGATCCTTGTACCCCTTTCAGAGCTGGTCAAACATGAAGATTTTAAAAGGTCCCTCTCTAAAATGTTGCAGTCTGAACGATCATGTCATTCCACAGACTTAGTGAACCTTCAAGATGAAAAACCAACATTCATATTAGGTCCTTTGACAGAATATAGAGATGATTCATCCCCTCCCTTCTATACATCTCTGAACATACATGACAAGGTGCTGCATAATTGTTTGATGGATTCAGGGGCATCTCATAATCTCATGCCCAAAACTGTCATGGATGAACTTGGATTAGAAATCACAAAGACTTATCATGATTTGTATTCTTTTGATTCAAGGAAAGTGTAGTGTCTTGGGGTCATCAAATATCTGGTTGTGACCTTGTTTCAGTTGCCCATGAAAAGTGTGGTCACGATCATCGTAGTAGTTGATGTTCCCCCCAAGTTCGGCATGCTTTTGTCAAGATATTGGATACAAATACTTGGGGGAACATTGCATATGTACCTCACATATGTTACCATTCCAGTGTTTGGGGGGGAGCATAGAAGACTATACAGAGAAGATCAGTTGGATTACATTATTAGTGATGAAGCAGACCCCACCAACCATCACATTTTTTCACTCGATACTGATTTGGGATCCAACTTGTTGCAGCTCACTAATGCCCCTGAACCCCCTCTTGAAATCAGAAAATAGTCCCTTACTCTCTGTGAAGATTCTCCTCCGATTACCTCTGTTTAGAAAATGTTCTTTGATGGACCCTCTTCTAGAGAAGGTGTTGGTGCCAGAGTGGTATTTGTTTCACCTGTTCAAGAAATTATATCTTTGTCCTACAAATTAGAATTTGAAACTACCAATAATGTGGCAGAATATGAAGCTCTTGTTTTGGGTTTGAGGACTGCAAAAGACATGGGAATTGAAGAGATATCAATGTTTGGGGATGTTGAGTTAATTGTCCATCAAATCAGAAATATTTATCAAGCCAAGCACCCTTGGCTTAGAAGTTACAGAAATGAAGTGTGGGATTTAATTGACAATTTTTTCTTAGCTTTCAACATTTCATTTGTCCCAAGAAAAGAGAATGCCATGGATGATTCTCTGGCTATTTCAACAAGTAATTTTAGAGTTCCTCTACCACCTAAGCTCAGGCATGATGTAGAAGTGAAATATAGACCCTCTATACCTGACAATGTCAAGCATTGGAAAGTGTTTGAGGTTGATCTTGAAATCAAAATATTCCTGGAGACTGTGGATGAGTTTTCTGCATTACATATTGATCAAGATCCTGATTCTGAAATAAATCCTCATGATGATGTTTTGCTGAACAAAATTACTAACCATCATATTGTCCAATTGCCCAACAATCACATCCCAAAGGGACTAGTTCCTTTGGAAATACTATTTGACACAAATGATGTGGCAGTAAAGGGTAAAGCTTCAGATGAGGATGCCGATGTAGCTGATTGCAATATTGGTACAAAGAAGAATCCTAAATTTGTCAAGTTGTCAAGCAACTTGTCGAGGGAGAAAAGAGCCGAGTATGCTGAGCTATTAAGAGAATTTGCTGATGTGTTTGCCTGGACCTATGAAGACCTCATAACATACAACACAAGTGTCATTGAGCATAAGATCCCATTGAAAGAGGAGGCCAAACCATTTAGGTAGAAATTAAGACAAATAAATCCTATGCTGCTGCCTATTATGGAAAGGGAGGTAAAGAAGCTGTTGGATGCCCAAATCATTGTCCCTCTAAGATATTCTGAATGGGTTGCCAACCTGGTCCTAGTAAGAAAAAAGAATGGAGAAATCAGACTGTGTGTCAATTTCGGGAACCTGAACAGAAGCTCTAAGAAGGACAATTACCCTTTGCCAAAGATGGAACACATATTGCAGAGGGTGACAGGTGCATCCAATATTTCCATGATTGATGGATTTTCTAGTTATAATCAGATCTTTGTCCTACCTGAAGACAGAGAAAAGACAACCTTGACCACTGCGTGGGGCACATTCATGTATGCTAAGATGCCCTTTGGATTGATGAACACAGAGGAAACCTTTCAGCGAGCTATGGAGATCTCCTTCATTGGAGAGAGGGATAAATTTGTAGTCATCTATTTGGATGACATAACCATATTTTTCATGTCTAATAAAGAAAATCGTCATCATCTGAGAATGGTCTTCTTAAAATGCAGGAAATTTGGTCTCTTCATGAATCCCCAAAAGTCTCTATTTTCCATGCAGGAGGGAAAATTGTTGGGACACATAGTATCAGCTGAGGGGGTCAGAATTGATTGAAATAGAGTAGATGATCCAGGTGGATATCGGGGGGGCCACCCACCTTTTCCAAATGGCTCAAAACAGTTTTCTGGCCATTTTGGCAATTTACTATTTTTAGCAGGTTTTCACTTCTAGGGCCATTTTGAGGGCCTAAATGAAATTTTTTCGAGATCAAGGCTCTCAATGATATCCAAAGGAATGATTGAGCCCCCAAAATGAATCTCATCGATGATACCTTTCCAACGAGCTATCACACGCCTAAAACGAAGATCGTATGCAAAAGTTACGACCCCGGGAAGTTGATGCACCAACTTACCCAAACGGGGCCCACATGA
>ML848875.1:12854-36306 GCA_009831015.1 Picea engelmannii
GACAAAGACTCTCATCCACACGTCCTCGTTTTCAATATTTAGATTGTCTGCATAACTGTAGAAGGAAGCAAGGTGTTCTTCAGTAGTTATGTCTTCTTCTCTTGTGAATTTGGGCATGTGTTTTAGGTAATCTCCAGCAGGGAGAGCATTCATTGGTTGAGGTAAGATCAAAGGGGCATATCTTGTAGCCACTATGGCATCCATTATGTTCCTAGGGGGATTAATGCCTTCCATAGGGATGATAGATGGAGGAGAACCAAGAGGAGATGTAGCTTGAACAGGGGAGGTTGGAACTGAGCCTCTCGGAGGAAAGAGAAATGACAGAGGATTTGGGGAAAAAGATATTGCTCTTGAGGGAACAGAGGTTTCCCTCTCTATAAAAGAAACCACTCTAACAAGAGGAGGAGTAGTGAAGCTCGGAGTGGGAAAATCTTCAGGGGTTCTCGATTTAGACCGGGGTACAACTCCTAGGGAAACAAAAATATCAAATCCTTCCAAACTGATACTGTGGGAGGGGAAACTAGTAGGAAAACTCCCAAAATTTAAGCTTCTAGAAGCTCTAATAGATGGTGTAATAGGAAAATGTGAAACAACTGTTGGATTTGTCAAAGAAGAATTATGAAAATTACTAGAATCACCTGGTTCAGCAGTAGAAGTACCTTCCTAAAGGGTGTTTCATCTTCTGATAATTTTCTCTGGGTCAGCTTCAAGTGTTGATAGAGGCAGCTGTGGAGTAGACCTCATGTGTCTACTTCTGAAAGCCACAGCTGAAACAGTGGATTTTCCTTAATGGAGTCATCAGGTGCAAAATGCAATCTTCAATGGTTCTGATGTCTGATGCACCTTCAGAATCAGAAGTTATTTGTCGTTCTATCTCAGGGAAAAGTCTTCAATTTGTTCCCCAACAACGACACCAGAAATGTTACCACTAGAATTCTCCTCCTGATTGCAAGGGAGGTAAGCCTAGTACCCATCATTTTGTATGTCACAATGAATAAATTTAAAGGGGGTTGAATGGGCACAGACTCGGGATAATATCGCTTTAACTCAGAAAACTAGGTTGGCATGCACAGGCAGATGAGGTCTTGATTTAACTTCAGTCAGTAAGTTATAGTAAGGGTGAGCAGGAGGAAGAACTTGAGGAGAAAATGTAAGGGTCATTTATGGACATCAGGTCTTCCAGGAACCTAAGAATGAAAAGCTTCAAATAAAAGATCCTCTTGGATCCAAAACTTCAGGAAACTGAAAACACTATAACAATATTGTGATCAAACATAGATCACAATATGATTACAACACTCGACTGGATCATCCATGCCTAAGCCTTTCAGTATCAGAGGCAAAAGAGTTGGAAAACAAGGTTGGTTGTCATTAAACAAGAAGTCTCAAATTACAACACATAACCAAAGAAACATAAGCTTCATTAAAACTTTACAATACAAGAGCCTAGCTCAACCATCGACCCTAACAAAATGGAAAAAATACCTACATATACTCAAAACTGGCTCTGATTTCCCGAGGCACGATCATGTCATGCATTCAAGGCTTTGCATTAGTGAGCTTCTCTATCAGGATGCACATGCAGAGGTTACTCAGACTGCCCATCCATTCTTCTGTCAGACGCGATCTCTAGTCAGACTGGACTGACATCCTACTTCCATGATTTGTCCCTTTCTCGCCTTCTATTTATGGAAGGAAATGATGTCTCACCCACCTTCCTTGTTTAAATTAACTGCTTCATTGGGATTAGAGTGGGAAGAGTCAACCTGGCACGTGAATAACATGTTGATCGCACCCTTGAATATCTTCCACCTGAGCCCTGTTGGATGTTGACTGGGAAGATGGCAGGCGAACTCAGAGGAGATGGCGAGGTAATTGGGAAAGCATGGGTGTCAGAATGCAGGTGCTGAGTTGTCATGGGATGGAGGTGATGTGGCACAGTAAGGTGACAAGGAGGTAGAGGAGAGGTTGTTGTGATAGGCGCAATGGGGACAATAGTGACATAGGTGGAAGTGACACGGGAGACATGTGTCGTGAAGTGAGAGGCGGAGGTGGAAGGGAGATGTGACATGAAGCGGGAGTGGGATACACATGGCAGGCAGTGATAGGAGATATGACAATGGCCAGGGGACAAGTGCAGAGGGGGATGTGAGTGGAGGATAGTTGGCGGCGAGAGCGAGGGTGGTAAGCGGAGGTGGTAAGAGGTTTACTCGGAGGGGGGGTAGGCGGTAAGTGGGATTGAGTGGCAGGGGGTCTAATTTAATGAGGAGGCTCCATGATAATGTGGGGCCCGTGCTAGAAACCACCAACTTGGACCCCCTCGCGCTAAAGGTAGAATGTCGAGGGGGCTCTGATATGGATCATGCATCGTAGATCTGAGCGCGTAGATCTTAGTCACCCAGATGTACGTTCCTCTTAGCACAACGTGGCCACGCACTATACTAACAATAAAAGGAAAAAATGGGTTTTTATCCCCCTTCCGCGCATCACTTCACCATGGTGTCATTTCCTAAGGGAAAAAAACACCCCTTGACAAACTTATATGTTACACCTCCTACATTCTAGTTGCGAAAATCCTAGACAACTTTTTCCTGAGTATAGTGGTACCTCCAACACCCTTATTTGGTACCTACCCCATTGGACTCCTATCTTCTCCCTCATCGCAGTGGTACCTATCACTTGTTAGTATCTTTTTTTGTGGACCCATCCACCCTTCTCGACACTCTTATTTGTTAGTTATCCCATTGGATTCCTCTCTTCGCCCTATTCATCATGATACCCCCTATTTGTAAAAAATATTATGTGTGGACCCACCCACCCAATTTTTGTGTCCCTAAATGGCTCTCACCCACAATCAATAACTCAACAAATTGCTCATCAACAATGAACAAAACAAGAAATCCATCCAAGAAATCAATTCCAATATTGCTACCCTCAACTTTGATAATGCTACCCTCAAATTCGATACTGCTACCTCAAAACTAATCTACAAGGGGTGCAACAGTCCATAAAATCCCTCTCGACCAAGATGAACCACTTCATGAGTCAATTCGAAGGCCCTGCCTCCTATGAAAAACCTTACCACCATGAAGATGTCAACTCTGCCAACTACCAAACCTTTCCTTCCCATCAACCTCAACGAGAACTACATCTCCCCATAGTCGAGGTGAACAAATTTGATGTCTCGGATCCCACACGCTAGATCACACAAATGGAAAAATATTTATCCTTGCATGGCATTACTAATGAAATGGTCAAAGTTCATTACGGTGTCCTCTATATGGATCCTAAACATTGGTAGTGGTAGAAATGGTGAAAAAATGCATGCCAAGGGTATGTTTCTTCGACATAGTTTGTGTCCGAACTTTATGAACACTTTGACATCGACACCCACCATTTCGGTCATTTGAACAAGTCTAGTCAGGCACAGTTGAAGAATTTATCGTCGGCTTTGAGCATTTGGATTTTAGAATGGAGGGCATGTCTGATGGTTTCTTCATGGAATGCTTTATCAGTTTCCTAAAGGAATGGTTATGTTAGTGGTAACATCAAACATGTATTTCCACATAGGTCTATGTGTCTAGACATGTGTAAATTGTCCATAGCCTTCTACTCTTGAATTTACTTTAGTTAAAGGAGTTATTAAAGTAAAAAAAAAAATTATTAATTAATTATGTAATTAGTTTATTGATTTATTTATGAGACATGCTAAAAGTACTTAGCATGCAGCCTGTAATCAAAATCTCAATTTGAGTGTGAGAAGTAATCTCAATCATAGATCAATTTTGAGATTAGAAATAGATTGTAACTCGTGATTATAAAAGAAAGGCTAGGAGAAGGAGGAAGTCATAATTCACATAGATAGAAAAGGAGGACCTTTGTTAGTGTGGAGTCTCCAAGGTCACACTCAGAAGTAGAGAAGGACCTCTGCTCGAGTGCTTGGAACACGAAGGAAGGTGATTCAAGAGGACCAAGGATTACACTTGACTTGACTTGATAGGTGTTGAGGGAGTCAACACAGAGTATTGGATCACAAAGGATTGTGGTTCAAGATATTGGATAGGTGAAGAAGGACCTTCATCTAGAGATTATGCAGGTCAAGGAGAGGAGAGAACATAGGCATATGCAGGTGGGTTTCAGCAGAAGGAAGCCACATGAGAGTGTTGGAGCATACGGAGCTTTTCGTACAGGTTTTTCGTACACATCCACGGTTCATAGTGGGAAAATTCACGGATATTATCAAGTCACTGAAAAGAAAGTCGTGGATGCCTAGAAAAGTGTGCCAAAATTGATTGTATAGCAGATTGGCCCTTGTTAAGTTAGTGTGCAGTTGCATTTCTCTCAGTGGGCCATTATTCCTGTTACGGGAGCCTTAATTTTAGCATAATAAAATCATTCTCAACACTCATTTTCCCTCAGAGGTTTTTCTAGGGGTATTTACCCAAAAATTGTGGTGTTCGTGTGTGCTTGATTTGGTTCCTTGATTATGGTTCGGCTGCATGATATTGAGTTGAATATTTAAATAGTGTATTATTTTTTTGTGAGATGCTAATATGATTGTGGTAAGGAAATCACTAGATAAAAAAGTACCTAGGTGTTGGAGTAAGAATTTCTACATGGTATTAGAGCTCATGCTCTCAAGGGAAGTTAGATTAGTACACGAACAATTTTTCGTGAACGGGTTATTTATTGGGCATTTTATCAGGTCTTAGGGATGACAACATCATCGTTGAGAGTTGAAGACAAATTGGATGGAGCATCCAACTTCCTATGTTGGAAAGCAAGAGTTACTTTGGCGTTGAAGGAGTATGCCCTTTGGGAGTTAATGGATAAAGTAGTTACTCCACCGATAGATATGGCATCTTTGGATGCTCACGACAAGGAGGAGATCAAAGCAGAAAGAATCCTCCTAGATTTTGTGAAGGATCATCTAATCCCTCACATAAATGAGAAGACGATGGTCAAAGAGATGTTTGATGCCTTGGTAAGCTTATTCCAAAGAAAGAACATGAATAGGAAGATGATCTTAAGGAATAAACTCAGATCAGTTCAGATGTCTAGATCAGATAAGGTTACCAGCTACTTCATGAGGATCACATAGGTGTGTGATGAACTTGCATCCATAGGGGAGAAAACAAAGGATGCATAGCTCATGAACGTGGCACTAAATGGACTTCCCAAGTCATGGGAACTATTTTTCAAAGGAGTTTGTGCTCGATAGAATATCCCAGATTGGCAGACTTTGGGATGATTTCATCCAGGAAGAGACTTCGAAAGATTCTAAAGGAAGCAAGCATGGACATAGTGAAGAAAACTTGGCCCTTGTCAGAAAGACAAGAAAGGTCAAAGGAAAGAGTTATAGGAAGAAGGGAAACAGTGATGGAGGATCATCACATCCAGGGAAGAAGAAGGACTTGAGTAAAATCAAGTGCTTCTCATGTCAAAAGAATGGTAATTATGCATATTAGTGTCCGGAGAAGAAGAAGAAGGGTAATGAAAAGGCACATACAACAACATCAGCAGAGACGCGGCTTGATGAGTTTGCAACAAAGTTTGAGAAGGATTAATTAATTATTTCTTGCCTTTCTACTAGCACTACAGCAAGGAGTGCTTAGTTATTGGATAGTGGTGCATCTCTTCATATGACAGAGGCATGGGAGATATTTAGCAGTCTAATAGAGAAGGAATGAAAGGTTCATGTGGATCTAGGTGGTGATGCCAGGTATGCAGTGAAGGGAGACAAAACAATTATGTTTCAGCTTGAGTCAAGAGGTTCTTTAGATGCCCATGATGTGCTTTACATACTAGGTTTGAAGAAAAAATTTCTTTTAGTCTCATCTATGGAGGACAGGGATTTTTTCATCAATTTTCAGGGAGGGAAGGTACTCATATGTCTAGAGAAATATAGCCTGGACAATGCAGTGGTCATTGGGGTTAGAGAGGGAACTTTACACAGGTTGCAAGGAAATATTGTTCAGGATTTGGTACACAACAATGACAACCTATGTGATTTGTGGCACAGGAGGTTGGGACACCTACACTATAGGGAATTATCGATTCTGAGGGAGATTGTTATAGATCTTCCAGAGTTTAATATTAACCAGGAGGGACTGTGTAGAGGGTGTGCACTTGGCAAGAATGTCAAGGTTATGTTTCCAACTAGCAAGAGTAGGTCAAAGGGGGTATTGGATCTTATCCCTTCAAATGTGAGTGGGTCAATGTCAGTAGCATCATTATAGGGTTCATCATACTATGGGATGTTTATTGATGATTTTTCTAAGAAAACATAGATCTTATTTATGAAGACCAAGGATGAGGTCTTCCGTCGGTTTAGAGAGTTCAAGGCTCAAGTAGAGAAAAATACAGGGATGAATATTAAGGTCTTGAGGTCAGATAACGGGGGAGAGTACACCTCCAATGACTTCAAGGATTTCTACAAGGAGGCAGGGATCAAGAAGGATCTGATAGCCTCATACAACCCTCAACAGAATGGGGTTGTAGAGAAAAAGAATCGGTCCATCACTGGTTATTCCAAGGCTATGATACATGATTAGGAGTTGAACATGTTTTTGTGGGTTGATGCATGTAATACAATGGTATATGTGCAGAACAGGATTCCTCACAGGATATTGGGGGACAAGACTCTGGAGGAGGCATTCTCAGGGGTGAATCCAGAGATAGGACATTTTGGGATCTTTGGTTATCCGGTTTACATCCACGTTCCAATGGAGAAGAGGACGAAACTAGAGCCTTCAGGACAAAAGGATATATTTGTGGGGTACAATGAGACCTCAAAGGCTTATAGGATCTTCATTCCAGCATAGAGGAAGAAAGTTGTGAGCATAGATGTGAAGTTCAAGGAGACCTTAACATCTAGGAGTACCCAGGAGTCATCGGCAGTGATAGAGGACAAGGAGAGGCAAGCTCTGAGGATGAGAAACAATTAACAGTCTAGAATTCAGGTGGAGCCCTGTTAGGAGACCAAGGTGGATAGTATAGACATTGAGGGATGTTGGTGAGGCTGCTAGGAGTGTGGTCAAAGAGCGCATGCCTCTGAAGAAGTTTTCAAACTATATGGCGCTTATGAGTAGCATCGTTGATGTTGAGCCTTCCAGTTTTGAAGAAGTAGTTGATCAGTAGGTATGGTGGGATGCCATGATAGAGGATTACACCTCTATTATGAGGAATGATGTTTGGTACATAGTGTCGATACTAGAGGGGAAATTAGTTGTGAGTTCCAGGTAGCTCTACAAAATCAAACATGTTGCATATGGTAGCATAGAGAAGTTCAAGGTGAGGTTTTTGGCAAGAGGGTTATAACATAAAGAGGGAGTGGACTATGAAGATGTTGGGTATGTGTTATATTCTTTGTATGAGTAGTAGTGTAGGATTTTTGCCTCATTTTTCTTGTTGCCTCGATTTTCCTGTCCATTGTTGGGTGGTTTTTTGGCACATTGTTTTTGTTGATGGTTTTCTATTTTTGGTTAAGGAATTAGGGTTGTTGACTAATCTAGGTCATTGGGTTAGGGTTTTGGATGTCGTTGGACCCTATGTATATTGTATTGTAAACAATGTATCACTATGAATGAATATAGAATATGTTGGTTTTCCCAGTTTGGGTTCCAGGGGAAAAATCTTTGTGTAATGTTTGTATTTGCCATTGTATCTTTTCTATTCTTTTACTAAAAATCTGTTTGCAGTAAATATTGTATAAGGTTAAGATCTACATTTAGTATCAGAGATTTGTTGGCTTCAGGGGGACACCTTTGTGGTTAAGGGTTTGGCTCATGACTGTAATAAGCCTTGTTACAGTGGGAGATCTATGGTATTGATTTTTTAGGTGAAAAGAAATGGCGAGCAATTCAAAAATGGAGATTGAGAAGTTTAATGGGAAAATTTTTGAGTTGTGGAAGCTCAAGATGGAAGTTCTGTTGGTGGAAAGAGATCAATGAATCATGGTAGATCCAGGTACTGCACCTACAAGAACTTCAGCAAATGACTGGAAAATGTTGGATTGGAAGGTGAAGAGCACAATCCGACTGTGTCGCTCAGATTTAGTATTACTAAATGTGTCAGAGGAACCTATAACCAAGGATTTATGGGATAAGTTGGGGAAGTTGTATCAATCTAAGTCCCTAGTAAATAAACTATTCCTGAGAAATAAGTTTTATAAACTGATGATGAGAGATGGAGACTCGGTGGCAGAGCATTTGAACGCCTTCAATACTGTGGTAAGTTAGTTAGTATCTGTTGAGATTAAAATTTCAGATGAAGATAAGTGTATCAATTTACTATGTTCTTTACCAGACTCGTGGGATAATCTGGTTGTGGCCATAGGTAGTAATACAACTGCCTTGAAGTTTGATGAAGTGGTCTCATCCTTGTTGTCAGAGGAGATGAGACAGAAGAATATGGAAGGACAAAGCACATATGCATTATTTGCAAGAGGACGCTCCTAGGAAAGAAATAGATCTAATTTCTCAAGTGGGAGATCTAAGTATAAGGGTAGATCTAAATATCCCAGAGAGTTTGTAAAGGTATGTTGGATATGTGGAAAAGAAGGGCACTACAAGAAGCAATGTAGATCCAAAGTTTGGAAAAAGAAGGGATCTGAAGAGTCTCCTTCTACAGAAGAAAATACCTCCAAGGAAGGAGGGGATGTGTACTTGGCTTCTTCAAGCACACATGAATATCATGAGGCATGGTTGGTTGACTCATGTACATCCTTTCATATGACTCCCCATAGGGAGTGGTTCTATGAATATGAAATGTATGATGGAGGTAATGTTTTCCTAGGTGAAGATTAGACAACCGGAATCATAGGACGAGGAAAAGTCAAGTTGAGGCTCATAGATGGATGGATTAGAACACTGCCTGGTGTTTTGCACATCCCAGGTTTGGCCAGAAATTTGATTTCTGTAAGCCAAAAGGCTTATGCAGGGGTAAAACAATATTTGAGAAGGAAACTTGCAGGATGGTTCAAGGAGCAATGGTGTTGTTGAAGGGAGTTCGGTTTGGAACTTTGTATAAGCTGCAAGGAAGCACTATTAGTGATGGGTGTAATAGTTCCATTGTTCCTCATATTGGAGTTGAAGAAGAAATAAATCCTACAGTCTCTGGAGAAAAGGTTATGATGTGGCATCAAGAACTGGGGCATATCAGAGAGAAGGGTCTTTGACTACTACATGGTAAAGGTATGGTTGAAGGTATGTCTAATTGTTATCTAGATTTTGATTTATGTGAACATTGTGTATATGGGAAGCAGAATCGGGTAAGATTCTACTTTGGTGCAACGAGGGTAGAAGGAATTTTACAACTAGTTCACAGTGATGTTTTTGGACCTGTGTGGTCCCATCATTGGGAAAATATGTGTACTATGTCTCATTTATAGATGACTTCACGATGAATACTTGGATATATCTCCTTAGGAATAAATCTGAAGTCTTTGAAAGGTTTAAAGAGTTTAAGGCTCTTGTTGAGAATTAAAGAGAGAAAATAATTAAGGTGTTCAGGATAGATAATGGCAGAGAGTTCTGCGGGAATGAATTTGAAGAATTCTGTAAGAAGTGCAGTATAGCAAGGCAGAAGACTACTCCATATACACCTCAGTAGAATGGAGCTGCAGAAAGGATGAAAGGGATGCTGATGGAAAAATCAAGGTGCTTACTCAGTGGTGGTGGGTTAGGGAAATATTTATGGGCAGAGGCAGTGGGTATTGCATGTTCCTGGTCAATAGATCACCCTCATCAATGTTGGATGAAAAGACTCCACAAGAGGTATGAACTGGTAAGAAACCTTCTCTCACACATCTCAAGGTATTTGGTTGTGTTGCATATGTTCATGTTCCAAAGGACAACAAGAGTACGCTAGATAAGAAAGTGGAAAAGTGTATCTTTATTGGATATTAAGATGGTCTCAAAGGTTATAAGCTTTGGAACCTAGAAACTAAGAAGGTAGTGTATAGCCGAGTTGTGTAATTTAGAGAAATGAAGGATGTTGTTAAACAGGAAGTCCTACCAAGTAAGGAAGAACCAAAGAAAATAGAGTTTGATTTAAAGGATGAAGAATCAGACTCTACAAAAGAACAAGAATCAGAAGAAGAAGATCCTCATCCTCCAGTATTAAGAAGATCGGTTTGAGAAAGAAGGCTACTGGAAACATATACTCCATCTGATTTCCATTCAAATTTTGCTTTGTCTATTACTGATGATGATCCTGGAACTATTAGGGAGGCAGTGGATTCAAAGGATGGAAATCTCTAGAAAAATGCCATGGATGAAGAAATGCTAGCCTTGGATAAGAATGAGGCTTGGGATCTAGTGGAGTTTCCGACTGGAAGAAAGCCCATTGGTAGCAAATGAGTATTTAAAAATAATTTGAATGCAAAAGGAAAAGTTGAGAAATACAAAGCTCGGTTAGTAGCAAAGGTTTATTCTCGGGTTGAGGGAATTGATTTTGGTGAGATTTTTTCTCATGTTGCGAAGTTAACCTCTATAAGATTTATGTTATCTGTTGTTGTTGCATTTGATTTTGAAATAGAACAGATGGATGTGAAGAAAACATTCCTACATAGGGATCTAGAAGAATAAATCTATATGAAGCAACCAGAAGGTTATGTTGTGAAGGGAAACAAGGAGATGGTATGCAAGTTGAAAAATCCCCTGTATGGTTTAAAACAATCACCAAGGATGTGGTATCAAAAATTTGATACTTATATGCTCGGACTTGGATTCACAAGAAGCAAAGAGGATCAATGTGTGTATTTTAAATTAATTGGTGATCATTTTATTTATTTGGTCTTGTGTGTGGATGAAATGTTGTTGATAGGAAACAATAAGGAGATTATCCAGGATGTGAAAACTCAATTGTCCTCTAAATTTGACATGAAGGATATCGGTGCTTCAAATTTCATTTTGGACATGGAAATTAAAAGAGATAGGAAAAAAGAGGAAACTCTGGTTAAATCATAGAAAATATTTCGAGACAATATTGCAGAGGTTTAATATGCAGGAATGTAAGCCAGTCAAGGTCTTATTCTTGTTGGTGTAAATTTATATGTGGATAAGTGTCCCACGACACATGAAGAGGAGGAGGAGGACATGTCTCATGTTCCATATGCGAGTGCAGTTGGCAGTTTGATCTATGCAATGGTCTGCACTAGACCGGACATTGCACATGCAGTGGGAGTTTTGAGCAGGTATATGTCAAAACCAGGGAAGGAGCATTGGACAATAGTAAAAAGGGTTTTCAGGTATTTGTGTGGCACTACTAGCTATGGATTATGCGACCAAGGAAGACCAGGATTGGACAGAGTGGTGGATATACATGTCTTTGTGGATGCAGACTGGGATGGAGATCTACAAGTGGGTATGTGTTTAACCTATTTGGAGGAGCAATAAGTTGGATGAACAAAAGATAGGGTGTAGTGGCACTTTTAACTATAGAAGTTGAATACATTGCAGCTACCCATGCAAGTAAGGAAGTAGTATGGTTAAAAAGATTGTGTTCAGGTATTGGGTTGGTACAACTGATCAAGAATTGGATGTGGGAGATTGATGGGGCTTAGAAAGGCCTAAAAAACAAAGTTCTCAAAATGGCTTCAAAATGGATGTGTGTGTAGGCCTCGTCGATACGAACCCAACGCAACTTGAATGGACTCAAACAAACGTCATATGCTTAATTTATGGTGATCGGTCTGTTTTTCCAAACAGGCAAAAAAAATGCTCACTATGCAGTCTGTACAGTGCCACATGGCATCTGACTGTATAGGCCTTACAACTAACGTTGCAGCACAGTTTGCGCAGACGTGGTAAGTTTCGTACAGCTGAGGTGGTAGGCTGACTGGGCGTACGGACTGATGATGTGGTAGGTACAGGTGGACCAATAGGGAAGTGACACGTGTCACAACTACAAGGGTGACACATGGCATGTTCGTACGGTGACACGTGGCATGTTCGTACAGTGACATGTAGCTTGTTGTATGGCAACACGTGTCAGACAGTTACTGGGAAAGTGGATCGTGACAGGGCAGACAGTTGGACCATTTAGCATTTGACACATGGCATAAGCATCGGTGAATGGCGTGGTTCCACGTGGCCCAAACATGGGCTGCCACGTGGCACCCAAATATTGGTTATTTTGGTTGTTGGCAAAATTTTGGTTGAACTCTATGAGTTTCGAATCGGAGACCTCCCATCGAGCTATGTCTTGGCAGGGTCAGACTAGTCATCCCACCCACAATTAGTTATTGTTAACCATACCACCAAATGAATATTTATGTTGAAACTGTGGGCCCGTCGGTGGAAATTAGGGCTCGGACTAGCCCCCAGCCCCGACACTATCCACGAGACCAAAACATATAACCATTTCCTACTAGTTTGCGCGCGAAAAACTTGGGGTTGGCGATAGCCCTTGGTTCTGGTTCAACTCCATGTGACCCAGTCGATTATTCTGTTAGAGCGGATGTGTTGGGAACTGGCCTTGGTGCAGGATATTGCATATGACCCGGGGGTTTGCTTAATTGCTAGCACAGAGGTCAGACCATGGTTCCACGCAAAGCTCCATACAACCAAGAGTTGCGGGAAGAGGCCAGTGTGTAGCCCCTAGGGGGCTAGCGCTTGGCCATATGAGCCATGTGACAACGTAGAGGGGTGCACGCCCAAGAAAAGGCTCTTAGCCCTTTATTTATCAAAGTGGGTATTATCACTATATAATAGTGATTTTTGATTTTTTTTGGGCAGTTTTGAAGATTTTGGCCATATCTCTATGAATATTGGCCCAATTTGAGTGCCACAAGTGGTGGGTTGTTGGGACTTGATCCCTCTACTTCATGGCTATATAAACCAAGCCATTGTGAAGAAAGAGGGAAGCAAGCAGCTTGGGGGCAAGTTGAAGAAGAATTTGCAAAGGCCAAGACGTCTTGTGCAGTGGAGAGTAGTTGAGCTTTGGAGGCATTTTTGGGGAGTTGTAGTCCACCTTTTTCAATGTCGTCTGTTGCGTCAGGTTCCTGAGACAGAACAGATTATAGCTTAGTCAGTTAGAGACCTATATGATGTAATTTTGATTCATAGTTTAAGCATTGAATTTTGAATAGAGAAGCCTCCCTCACTGAAGACAAAGGCTCGGAGACGTAGGTGAATTTTCCGAACTCCGTTATCAACTTTTGTTGTTCAATCTGTTGATGATATGTTTCTTTGTGTTATCTACTATTTCTCTTCATTACTTAAGCTTTTTGTCGCTTATATGTTCACATGCATCGTCAGAAAAGGTCTTGATAAAATTGAAGTCATAATGCAAATTGCTAAGCACCGATTTTAGATCAAGTGGTATCACAGCAGATTGACTATTGCACGAATTGTGAATAAGCATGGGGAAAAGATTGAAGAGATCCAGACTCCAAGAACTCGAGGAGATCAATCAACAAATTCAACGAGAAAATGTTGAGTTGCGAAGATTGGTGCAAATCCTTGAGGAAGATAGGGAAAGGTTGCGAACAATGATGTTAGCAACAGAAGAAAGGCCAGTTGGAAGAAGTCCTTCTGTTGGAATCCTGAGTCGTGTCAAGGATGATGGAATTCATCCATTCCATAGGCAATCCAATGAGGAGTATTCATATACTTCTGCTACTCTGGTTGAGGAGCAGTCAGTAGGAGAGGCCATTGGCACATTTTCCTCGCCAACGAAAAGTATTCATTATACTCCAGTTTCTCCTGTAGTTGATCAAGAAGAGGAGTCAGACAATCAAGATATTGCCGCATTTGAAATTCATACCAAAGGAATTGGTATGAAAATGTTATCCAAGTTTGGATACAGGAAAGGACAAGGTCTTGGGAAGTATGGCCAAGGCAGAGCTAAGCCGATTGAGGTACGAGAACGACCACTCCATGAAGGATTGGGTTACACATGAGAATCTACTGATGACAACAATCCAGTGGTTTGTTGTACACATTGTCGGAAGTTCAGACACAATGTTGATCATTGTTGGGAGCGACATCTAGAGATGACACCAGAATGGTTTCGAACTCGTCAAGGAAAATAAGCGACTCGAGCCAGCAGTGACGCAAACAATGAGTCACGAAAGAAAGGTAAAAAGGTTGAAAGGTATAAATCTCCTTCGCCCACCTTTAATGATGAACATGCTAAGGTCATGGAACTTATCAGAAGAACAATTCCATGCACATTTTGTGGCAGTCATAGCCATTGTGTTGCAATATGCTGGAAGAAAAAGGTATACAGAAAAAAAATCATGGCAACAAGGAGTACGCCAAGACAAGATGATGCAACACTGCAGATCAAAAAGAATCTACATGCAAATTTAGCGCAATTGAGACAAGATTCAGAGAAATCCAATGGGGATTCAGCTCAATTAGGGAAAGGCTTCATCGAATTCATTCGAGCACGAAACACTTACTCACATTGTCAGAGGAATGGAAATTGTGAAGATAGTTGTTGGAAACTACATCCAGGGTTGAGACACTCCATAAAGCCTGAAGGGCCAGAGCATAAGAAGGATGTTGTAGAAGAGAAGAAGAAGGCTCCTGCAGAGAAACAGAGGAAAGACCGTGAAACTCCATTAGTAAGAGATGGGTCATCTGCTTGGAACTGGGTAGATTTTATGCCGTATATGTAAATCGAGTCAGTGTCAGTCTCATTGATGTAATAAAAGTGATTTGATTTATGAAATCACTTATTGGGTTTAGTTAATATTTTTGTTCAATCTAGGTTGTTTGTTGTTAGTCGATTGATGTAAGGATGTAGTCAATTGATGTAATACCCTTTTGGAGGACCAAAAGGTATTTAGTGGGAAGGTGTAATCCATAATTGGATCTAGGAGCTTGATGGGGCTCAGAAAGGCCTAAAAATTAAAGTTCTCATAATGGCTTCAAAAAATACGTGTGTGTAGGCCTCGTCGATATGAACCCAACGCAACTTGAACGGGCTCAAACAGATGTCATATGCTTAAGTTATGGTGATCTTTTCGTTTTTCCAAACATGCAAAAAAAATGTTGATTGTACAGTCCATACAGTGCCACGTGGCAGCTGACTATACAAGTTGTACAACCATACAATTGACGTGGCAACACAGTTGGCGCAGAAGTGGCAGGTTTTGTACAGCTGACATGGTAGGCTGACTCGGTGTACGGACTGATGACGTGGCAGGTACAAGTGGACCAACAGGGAAGTGACACATATCACCACTGCAAGGGTGACACGTGGCATGTTTGTACAGTGAAACATGGCACGTTTGTACAACAACACATGGCATGTCATATGAAAACACGTGGGAGATAGTTACTGGGCAAGTGGATGGTGATAGGGAAAATAGTTGGACCATTTAACATTTGACACGTGGCATAGGCATCGACAAATGGCATGGTGCCACATGGCCCAAACATGGGCTACCATGTGGCACCTAGGTATTGGCTATTTTGGTTGTTGGCAAAATTTTGGTTGAACTCTATGAGTTTCGAACCAGAGACCTCCCACCGAGATATGGCTTAGTAGGGTCGGGCTAGCCAGCTCACCCACAGTTAGTTCTTGTTAACCATACCACCAAATGAATATTTGTGTTGCAACGGTGGGCCAGTCAACGGAAATTAGGGTTGGGCCTAGCCCCCAGCCCCAACACTATCCACGAGACCACAACATAGAACCAGTTCCTAATAGTTGGCACGTGAAAAACTTGGGGTTGGGGATAGCCCTTGGTTCCAGTCCAAATCCATGTGACCCGACCGGTTATTCTATTAGAGCGGATGTGTTGGGGACTAGCCCCAATCGTTTGGGATATTACATATGACCTAGGGGTTTGGTTAATTGTTAGCATGGAGGTTAGACCATGGTTCCACCCAAAGCGCCATACGACCAAGAGTTGCGGGGAAGAGGCCAGTGTGTAGCCCCTTGGGGGTTGGCGCTTGGCCATATGAGCCATGTGACCACGCAGAGTAGGCGTGCACCCAGGAAAAGGGGCTTAGCCCTTTATTTATGCAAAGTGGGTATTATCACTATATAATAGTGATTTTTGATGATTTTTTGGGCAGTTTTGAAGATTTTGGCCATATCTTGGTGGATATTGGCCCAATTTGAGTGCCACGAGAGGTGGGTTGTTGGGATTTAATCCCTCTACCTCATGGCTATATAAACCAATCCATTGTGAAGTAAGGGGGAAGCAAGTAGCTTGGGAGCAAGTTGAAGAAGAATTTGCAAAGGTCAGTTGTGTTGTGCAGTGGAGAGTAGCTGAGCTTTGGAGTCATTTTTCGGAAGTTGTACTCCACCTTTTTCAGTGTCGTTTGTTGCGTCAGGTTCCTAAGACAGAGAAGATTATATTTGAGTCAGCCATAGACCTATATGATGTAATTTTGATGTAGATTTTAAGCATTGAATTTTGAATAGAGAAGCCTCCCTCACTGAAGATAAAGGCCTGGAGACGTCGGCGAATTTTTTCGAACTTTGTTATCAACTTATGTTGTTCAATCTGTTGATGGTTTGCTTCTTTATGTTATTTGCTATTTCTCTTCATTACTTAAGTTTTTTGTTGCTTATATACTCACATGCATCGTCAGAAAAGATCTTGATAAAATTGAAGTCATAGTGCAAATTGCTAAGCATCTATTTTAGATCAACAACAATAAATTGTGATAGTCATAGTGCAATTTTTATGGCGAAGAACCCGACTTATCATTCAAAGACAAAGAATATTAATATTCAATATCACTTTGTGAGAGACATGGTTGAAGAAAAGAAAGTGTTGATGATGAAGGTGGACACTTTCAAGAATGTTGCAGATTCATTAACAAAATCTATGAGCACTAAAAAGTTCTCTTGGTGTAGAAGATCCATGGGCATTGTTGCCCTAGATTGTTGACTATGTAATCCTATAACCCCCTGTATGCAAAGAAAGCAACAAGTGGGATAATGTTGGGTATGTGTTATATTCTTTGCACGAGTAATAGTGTTTTTGTTGCACCGAGCGTGCAAGGGGGTTTGAGGGGGGGTGAAATCCCCCCATGTGGGGGTTCAGGGGCAACGCCACAGAGAAATTTTTTTTCCTCGAAAAATGTGTCACATTTTTGCCTAATTTTTTGTGTTGTCTCGATTTTTGTGTCCATTGTTGGGCAATTTTTCAGCACATGGTTTTTACCGATGATTTTCTATTTTCGGTTAAGGAATTAGGGTTGTTAACTAATCCAGGTCAATGGGTTAGGGTTTTGGATGTTGCTGACTCCTATATGTATATTGTATTGTAAACAATGTATCACTATGAATGAATATAGAAAATGTTGGTTTTCCCAATTTGGGTTTCCAGGGGAAAAATCTCTGTGTAATGTTTGTATTTTCCATTGTATATTTTCTATTCTTTTACTGAAAATCTGTTTGTAGTAAATATTGTACAAGGTTAAAATCTATAGAGGAGACATTTGCTCCAGTCTCCAGGTATGCTTCTATTTGAGTTGTTATTTCTATTGCTTCAGTTATGAAGTGGAGGATACATCAAATGGATATGAAAACAACGTTCTTGAACGGGATCATTGAGGAGGAAGTATACATAGAGAAACCTCAGGGCTTTGAGGTACATGGGAGGGAGTCTCATGTGTGTAGGCCTAAGAAATCCTTGTACGGACTCATACAAGCACCCAAGACGTGGTATTCTAGGATCGATGGATACTTGCAGAGTATGGGATTTACCAAGAGTGAGGCAGATCCTAACTTGTACTTCATACTTTGGAGAGGATCCTCTCATCTTAGTTATGTACTTTAATGATTTATTTCTCACAGGTGCAAAGGAGCTTATTGCAGGGTGCATTGGATCGCAACAAAGCATGTGCTCAGGTACTTGATAGGTACAATGGAGCATGGATTGAAATATCTTAGAGAAGATGGAGTAGAGTTGCAAGGATATACAAACTCGGATTGGGAAAGAAGTGTAGTATAAAGACAGAGCACCTCGGGGTGTTGCTTCATATTTGGATCAACAATGATCACTTGGTTCAGTAGGAACCAAAATTCTATGGCACTCAGTTTAGTAGAGGCAGAGTATATGGTAGTAAGTGAGGCTAGCTATGAAGCCATTTGGCTTCACAAATTGCTTACAGGTTTATTTGGTCAGGAGTTGGAGCCTACGATGATACACTACGATAATCAAAGTTATATCAAACTCTCTGAGAATCCAGTATTCCATGATAGGTCCAATCATATTGAGATCATATATCACTTGATTCTGGATAGGATCCATAAAGGAACAATGAAGCTGCAGTATATTTCCACAGATGAGCAGGTTGCAGTTATTATGACCAAGCCCTTGGATAAAGGGAAGTTTGTATTCTTCAGAGACAGACTTGGAGTGGTGCTTAATACCTTCCTCACTAAGAGGGAGTGTTAATGTTAGTGGTAGCATCAGGCAATTATTTCCGCACAGGTATACGTTTCTAGACGTGTGGAAATCGTCCAAAGCCTTCTACTCTTGAATTTACTTTAGTTAAAGGAATTATTAAAGTAAATTGATTTTATTAACTAATTATGTAATTAGTTAATTGAGTTATTTATGAGACATGCTAAAAGTACTTAGCATGCAGCATGTAATCTAAATCTGAAATTAAATGGGAGGAGTAATCTCAGCCATAGATCATTTTTTAGATTAGAAACAAATTGTAAGTTGTGATTATAAAAGTAAGGCTAGGAGAAGGAGGAAGTCACAGATCACACAGATAGAAAAGGAGGACCTTTTCTAGTGTGGAGTCTCCAAGGTCACACTCAAGAGTAGAGAAGGACCCTTGCTCGAGTGCTTGGATCATGAAGGATAATGATTCAAGAGGACACAAGATTACACTTGACTTGACTTGACAGGTGTTGAGTGAGTCAAAAGAGAGTATTGGATCACAAAGGACTATGGTTCAAGATCTTGGATAAGTGAAGAAAGACATTCATATAGAGATCATACAGGTCAAGGAGAAGAGAGAATAGAGGCATATGTGGGTGGTTTTTAGTAGAAGGAAGCCATAGAAGAGTGTTGGAGTGTACAAAGACTTCCATATAGGTTTTCCATACACATCCGCAGATCACAGATGATTCAGTCGTGAACATTTGTGGGTCCCAGTGGGGAAAGTTGTGGATATCCGCGAGCCACTGAAAAGACAATTGTGGATGCCTAGAAAAGCATGCCAGAATTGATTGTACAACAAGTCATCCCTTGTCAGGTTAGTCTACAATTGTATTTCTCTCATTGGACCATTATCCCTATTACGGAAGCCTTGATTTTATCATAATAAAATCATTCTCATTCTCATCACTGGTTTTCCCTCAAGGGTTTTTCCAGGGGTATTTACCCAAAAATTCTAGTGTTCATGTGTGCTTGATTTGGTTTCCTTGTTTATGCTTCCACCACATGATATTGAGTTGAATATTTCAGTAGTGTATTATTGTTTTGTGTCCTGCTAATATGATTGCAGTAAGGAAAACACTAGATAACAAAGTACCTAGGTGTTGGAGTAAGAATTTCTACATGTATGAAATCTGAGCTCAAGTCCTAATGGCTCGTCCCCAAGCTTGGGTTGAAGCTACTAAATATGCTAAGGAATCACAAGAAGTTATCTTTTCCCAAAACTGAAAACCTTATTTTATTCCTTTCCCTAAACCTTCCAATCCTGCCCCTCATGCCACTCCTCTCTAGGTCCATAAATTAAGTCAGGAAAAATGGTTGAATGCCAACTCAAGGGTCTTTGTTATAATTGTGATGAAAATATTTTTCAGGGTAGAAGCGTAAGGAAAAAAATCTTTTCATGGCCATTTCTGAGGATGTTGTTGATGAGGAGGGAAAATTTTCACCTATGGAAGAGCTACCCCAAGAATATGATCCTAATCCACCCTATGATCCACCAGAAGTTGAACCACTAATTTCCATGCACACCCTCGTTGGCTTTTCCATTCCCCAAACCCTTAAGCTCACTGGCTACATTAAGCATAGGAAATTCATAATCCTAATTGACTGTGGAAACACTCACAATTTCATTCATCGTCGTATTGTCAAGGAATCAATTATTATATCTGTGTAGTCAACAATTCTCAAATCTTGATTGTCAATGGTGGTTCCATGAAATGTGGTGGGCACTGTGAAAATGTGTGTCTACAAACTGGTCAGTACCACCTGAAATCTCGTATGTTTTCTATTGACATGGGTAATTGTGACATTGTGCTCAGTGTTGAATGGTTACGCACTCTTGGCCCCATCCTCATGGATTGTAAGGACCTAATCATGAAATTACAATAGGAGGGACAACAATATAAGTTATAAGGCATCACCACAGGCTCACTTGAGATCATCAGTTCCCATCGAATGGAAAAGCTTCTCAAAAAAGGTCATTCTGGCATTATTTCCCAACTCCATTCCATTTACGCCATTGAGACTCCCTTTGTGCACCATGGACTTACCCCTTCCCACAACATCCATAATGATTCCATTCCTCTAGTCCCAAACAGTCTTCCTCCCAATATTCGCCCTTATCGTCATCCCTTTGCCCAAAAAAATGAAATTGAGAAAATTGTTCAAGAGTTACTAGAGGCAGGTATTATCCATCCTAGTGCCAACCCCTATTCCTCTCTGATAGTCATGGTACTCAAGAAAGAATGCACTTGGCGCATGTGTCTTGATTTTCGAGCCCTCAACAAACCCACAATAAAAGACAAATTTCCCATTCATGTCAATGATGACCTTTTGGATGAATTCAATGGTGCTCAATACTTTACCAAACTTGATCTTCATTCTAGATACCACCAAATAAGTATGAAAGTGGAAGACATCCCCAAGATTGCCTTTAGAAGTCACAAGGGTCACTATGAGCTCTTGGTCATTCCCTTTGGACTGTGTAATGCCCCTCCACTTTTCAAAGTCTCATGAATCCTGTCTTCCATCCTTTCTTCCGTCATTTTGTCTTAGTTTTATTTGATGATATTCTCATCTATAGTCAAACTTGGCAAGCCCATCTCACCCATGTGGATCAAGTTCTACATATTCTATCTCAGCACAAACTTTTCCTCAAACATTCTAAATGTGCTTTTGGCACCTCTAAAGTGGAATACCTGGGTCATATTGTTGGAAAGGATGGTGTATGGGTGGATCCTAAGAAAATTGAAGTTATGAAGGATTGGCCTCACCCTAAAACTCTTAAAATCTTGTGTGGTTTCTTGGGTTTAACATGATATTAACGCAAGTTTGTTCAAAATTATGGAAAAATTGCAGTTGTGCTCACTGCTCTCCTTAAAAGGAATGCTTTCACTTGGACTCCAATGGTTGATCAATCCTTACAAGCCTTGAAAGATGTTATGTGCACCACTCATGTTCTGGAACTACCAGACTTCACCAAGACGTTTGTCCTGGAATGCGATGTGCCAAGGAAAGGCATTGGTGCAATCTTCATGCAAGATGATCACCCTTTGGATTTCACTACTAGCAAACAACTATCAAATCGACATTTGGGACAATACACCTATGAAAACGAAATGTTGGTTATCTTGCATGTAGTGTATATTTGGCATCCATATCTATTGGGGTGCCGCTTCCAAATTTAAAACGATCATCCTAGCTTCAAGTATTTTTTGGAGTAAAGAATTTCCTCACCAAAGAAACAAAAATGGGTGACCACGTTGTTTGGATATGATTATGAAATCATCTACAAGAAGGGAAAATAAAATGTGGTTGTTGATGCTCTTTCAAAGAAATATGAAGACAAAGGGTCCCCCTTTTCCCTCTCATTCATCGTAGCAGATTCACTTCAGGTTGTTCATTGGGAATGGTTGCAAGACCCAAACTTTCTAGCCTTATCCAAAAATTGCAATAGGATCACCAAGCTTCTCAAGGGTACTCTTGGCACAATGAAGAGCTTCACTATAAAGGTCACATGTATTTAAGCAAACAGGCGAACCTTAAATCCATAGTGCTCTTTGAGTTTCATGCTTCACTCGTAGTTGGGAATTCTGGGTTTACCGAAACCTATGAACGGGTCAAACATTTTTTTTTCTGGTACTAAATGAAATATGAAAGTCACACATTTGTGGTTGAATGTGATACATGTCAATGCAATAAGGATGAAACAGTCAAAGCTACAGGTACACTCCAACCGCTCTTGATTCCACCTGTTATTTGGAGGGATAGGATTTCATTATTGGCTTACTTAAATACAGAAATAAGTTAGTAATCATGGTGGTAGTAGATCATCTTTCCAAATGTGCTCATTTTTGTGCTCTTCTACACCCTTTCACGACATCTAAAGTGGCTCAAATATTTATGGATAATATATTCAAACTCCATGACATGCCTAATTCTATTGTCTCTGATCGAGATCCAACTTTCACCAGTAATTTTTGGCAGGATTTGTTTAGGCTCCAGGGAACCCAATTGCATCTCAGCACCGCCTATGATCCCCAGAATGATGGACAGACCGAAGTTGTCAACAAGATTTTGGAAACATATTTGCGGTGTTTTTCATCTGATAGAAAAAATTAGTGGGCTTAGTGGTTACCCCCAGCTGAATGGTGGTACAATACATCTTACCATATTTCCACTCGCATGACTCCTTTTGAATCAGTATATGGGAAAAATCCATTGTCGGTTGTCTCCTACATGCCAGGTGTCTCCAAGGTTTAGGAGGTTGACAACAACCTTACAATATGAGCAACCATTCTCCATACCCTCAAAGAAAATTTGGTCATGGCTTATAATCGCATGAAGAAACAAGCATATCAAGGTCATCCCAAACAATCAATTCATTGTAGGGGACCAAGTGTTTATTCATCTCCAACCTTACAAGTAGACTTCACTTAAAGTTGAACACTGTCAGAAACTTGCACCCAAATTTTATCGTCCTTGTATCACTCTCAAGCGAGTGGGGCTCGTGACCTACTAGTTATCTTTTCCTATTCATTATAATCTCCATCCTATTTTTCATGTCTCATGCTTAAAGAAACTGATTGGAACTAAGTGTTAAACTCAAACCATTCTTCCTGAGTTGGATGAAGAAGGTTCCATTTGGTTTCATCCATAAGAAGTCTTGGACCAGCGAGAGTGTCGTCTCCATCATCAAACCATCAAGGAATTGTTAGTTCAGTGGAAGGATACAACTCTAGAAGATGCCACCTGGGACTCAGCTACCATTTTGCAACAATTTCCTCATCTCAAGCCTTGAGGACAAGGTTGTTCTTCAAGGAAGAGGGCATGTTAGGGACCTAACCTTCGTAATCCCTCACATAGGTAGATGATCCGGATTATTTTTGGCACGAAATGAGAGTGGAGATGTAATAAAGAAATGCACAGAGATATTGCCGATATTCAATAATATAGCAGAAATGTATCAGAGATGCAACCATAAACACAGATATACAGTAATACACGATTTCTATTAATCAAAGAAATGTACAGAGACTGTAAAAATACAGAGTGAAAGACTCGCTAGAATGGTGGCAGCTT
>ML848876.1:0-14945 GCA_009831015.1 Picea engelmannii
ATATAGGAGACTAGGAGGTATAATTACAACTAATGGAATAAAGCCGACATAAATAAAATAACATTACTAATGTAATATTCCCCAATTAAGGGGTAATGAGCCAATATTAGGGATTAACACCACTAGCACACAATGGCTGCCAATTTGGAAAGCCATGTCATCATGACATCATCATTCTCTTCCATTGCTCAATAGGTACCTACTGCACATCTACGACGTACATATTCTCTCTTTTCCTTATGTCGATCAATCTCTCTCATTATTCCTCAAGCCTTTATCATCATTGGCACCTTTGGCCAACACATGGTCCTAACAACCTTCCATGCTTCGATGATGATACATCAAGATCGACGATCCATAACTCATCTATAGAATATCATCCTCGTCATCGGAATTCTCTTCAGTCATGGACCTTAATCGCTCTCGACGATGATTCCCTTTCTGATGAAGGGTTGATATTTACCCATGCCACCAAATCAATGGTTGTAATCTCTCTCGATGCATCATAGGATTTCATTACTAGTTAATTCTCGTCTTAGTAACTTAGCCAAATTCAAGTTTTATTTAAGGTTTTATCGGTCCTTAAGGAGTTTGGTGCTGACTCTAAGATCTTCAAAGGTTGATTGATCTTCCTCAAAATGTATTTCTCACATATCTTGCAAAATTTCCACAAAAGATCAAGACTTTCTTGGGATTCAAGGTTCTATATTCCTCACAGGGATTTCCCAGCCAACATGACACTCACATCACTGGTTAAGTGATGATTTTTTCCATGTCCTGCAAACTTTCCTCTAAGCCAAAAGGTTACTTGAACACTATTTACCACACTTAATTGAACTCCTAGTTTGACAAGAAGACAAGGTAACATCATCTCATCCAAACCATTCAAAGTTTCATTTTTATCAATTACAAGCATTTACATTTCGCATTAATCATACAATCACATACATACATCATTCATAAACAATATAAACAAGTTATTTTATACACTTATCTGATCAAGGAATTGTGAATACCAGCTGACTGAGAGAGGACACATTTCCTCCCAACCTTAGGCCACATTACATAGTACCTTCTTATAGTATGCCACTCCTGTGTCAAACCATGTATCCACAAGGGGAATGATTTAGTTGTCTTCCAAATTAGATGATCCAGGAAGGTTACTCTCATTCCTCCACTGACAACAACAAAATTTGCCCCTTCCCACTGAGATCAGGGTCTCCACAGGTTTATCGAGTGGTTTCTCAACTGGATTTCCTCTACACAAGGGAGTCCCTTCTCTACTAAATAGTCCCTCAACGACCTCCCCTTATCAATGTCAGTTTCTGTCCAGTAAGCACCAAGTTGTAGCCCTTCTTGCTCCAATATGGATTTGAGTGTTCTTTGTTCCAGGGCGATCACTCTCATATTTGGAAGATTTTCCTATTTTCTTCAAGGAAACCTCTCACTTTTCTCAATCTATGCTCCCAAACTCCTATGTTCTCAACACCTATTCTTTGTGAGTCCATTACTCATGAATCTGATTCACATCTTCTTTTCTTAGCTCCATTATGTGCGTTACTTTCTTCTGTCTCTTATACCACACACTGCTTGCTGAGTGTTTGGTCTAACATCTCTTTGTGTGGTCTTTGGTGGTGTTTTTTTCACCTTTTGTCTCTTCCTTGAATGATATCCTTTGGATTACCATGGCCTTCCTAAAAACGCAACCTACAGTATGTGGTTCCCATTCTGAAGGGGTAAACCATAATTTCCTACTGTCAGTCATTCAATTGTCCCTTTGCTTCTACAAATACCAATCTGTCAACAACCATTAACTGCCTCAACCACTTCCCTAACCTTCCAAAAGTAATCACGCGGCTCATTCATATCGGGTACGCTAGGAGGTATGAGTTTATGCTTAGTAAGCATAAGTTGGCTTGTTAAAAAAACTCCTTGTTTTTTTCATAAAAACAACTCAATTCCCCTCTCCATGTCTCTTCATCAATCCTTGCTTCATCAATTCCCACTTGTGTATCATGGCCAGTACTTCCAAGGATGTTCCCTCTCAGTCAACGGTTTTGGTGTTTTCATTAAATCAAAACATAATTACATTCTTTATAAATATACTTATATGAATTCTTAGCATAATTACAATCTTGGGGGAAAACAAGGACATATTACATTCCCCTCCCCTTTAAAATCAACACCATCCTCGGTGTTTAAAACATCATGTATGTACAATTGTACAAAAAAAATGGGTATGCCAATCTCATGGCATCTTCCAGCTCCCATGTACATTTTACCTTGACCTTCACAATCGCTCGATTCCAGAGCATTATTTCTCTCATGTTCAGGATGCATTGGGGTTCGAGCTGGAATTCTCCTTCTAGTTCCACCTGTATCACAGTCCAATCAATTACATGATTATGGTCATGTACATATTTACTTAATGAAGATACATGGAACACAATATGAGCTCTAATAATAGGTGGTAATGCAAGTCTGTATGCTACTAGTCCCACTCTTTCTAGGACTTCAAATGGTCCACAATATTGAGGTATTGATTTAACACACATTCCCATTCTCAGGGAAATCCTCCTAGATTTCACTTGGAGATACACATGGTATCCTACTTTGAACTCTCTGTGAGTGTTATTTCATCTTTCAGTTCTTCTTGGGATGACCCAGGTTCATATCTCAATAGGTTTCCAACAAAAAATTCAAAAACTATTGGCCCTCCTAGTAAACCAGAAGGAAACGCTGCACACAGGGTGCACAACGTGGTCTCACCAGAGATATGTTTTATGGGTGACTGCAATACTCAAGTGTTTGTAGTCTAGGAATGAGTGGGGATCTGTGATTGTGGTATTTATTCCTTATACATTATCTTTGTTAGTCATTCAATTACTTCCATGAACTATTCATCTTTAAACCTATGCATGCATGATGATATAGCTACTTTAACCATTCATTCATAAGATAATTATCAATAGAAAGTAAACATTTATTAAGAATCACATAGAACACAAGGTTTACCATGGTTCACCCCCTCCTGGGTCTACGTCCACAAATCTCTCACTTCTCTGCTATTTTATTTATTCTGTTGCAAAATCTTGCATTGCGCGCATTACATATCTAGTAATACAATCAAGAAGAGGGAAATAAACCTTTGTGAGGCAAAATTGATCACACCATTCCCGTCATCCTGTGACCTAACCATCATAATCTTGCTTATTTGAATCTTCTACAAGACTTATTACAATCAACAAACCATAAAATAATAACAATCAACTCTCTTTTCCTGTACTAACTTCACACACACATACACCCCTTTTTACCTAGCCCTCCTAGGTCCTTATTTATACTATTTTATAGGATTATAGTTGTTACAATTATTATAAAAAAACCTAAACCTATCATGGTTAGTATTGTCTTCCTATGCGCCATGTTTCTTTTTCTCTTGCATGTTGCTTTTCCTTCTTTTTCTACACACTGCTTTCTTGCCACCTGTTACTTGCGCTCCAAAATTAGGTCTTTCTCAAAACAAATATTTCTCCAAAAATAGGCCCGTGCCCAAAATAGACTTCCTTCTTAAAATAGGCCTATGCCAAACATGCCCCCAATACTAACATGTGGCTTGTCCCGAGCCACTCAGGTGGTGCACACTCCTTGTAGAGCCTTTGCCAAGCTGTGGAACTTTCCTTATAATTCTTCCCATTTGGATCTCTCTTGCACAAATTTCTCTGTGAGCTCCTCCACCCTCTACGTTGTGATGTGTTCCTTCAGAGAATCTATGCTCTCAGCATGATCCTGAGCCATCCTTGTCTTATCTTCCTCTAGTTAAGTAATTATTTGCAGTGATTTCTCCTAGAGGGGTTCTAACTGGGCTTGTCATGCCTGCTTGTTATTTTGTGTAGTCTTCAATTCTGTATACAAGGTCTTCATCTCTTGCATGCCTTTGAATTGTTCTGTAATGCTCATGGTCTTTTTTCATTGCTTTATCTCCTGCATTGCAATGTTGATTTTCTCCTCTTGCTAGTCTAGTTGTTGGACCTTGTCGTCTTCCTCCAACGTTTCCCATAGTTGCGTGGTTCTGTCAAAACATTCTGTGACCTTTTTGGCTTCTCTTTCCATTATTTCCATTTGCAGGGCTGCCTTTTGTTCCCTTTGAAATGTAACTTTGGGAGGAGTGATTGGTGTTAATTTTTCCTTTATTTCCTCGATATCCTTCTTATAATATTCAAGCATCTGCACGATAATTTGAATGTGTTCTTCAACACTTCTCATGGATATCTACGTGTTGTCTGGAATTTTGGTGAATAATTCCTTCAACTTCTGCTCCAATTTATCTGCGCTACTTTTGCTCCTGTGTCTCCAGATGGACCTACTCTACCACAATTTCTAGTGCATCCTTTCCATCTCTGGTGACATGCAATTTTGTCATATCTTCTTTGGCTCATGATTGCACTTCCTGTGTGACACTGACTTGTAGCTTGTACAGTGCCTTTGTTGGTATTTGGGCCAATACCAATTGTACCTGGACCAAGTCTTTAATTGGAGACTATGATATATCCTCCTTAAACTGCAACATATCCGTTGTTATCTAGAAGCTAGGACTTGCTTGTGCTACGAGTTGGATTGTGTCTTCCTCATTCTGCATGGTTTTATCCCTTGCTTATGTCACTCGGGGATCGGTTTTGCTCCCCTCTCTTGTAGTTGGGATGCTTGTATCTGTTCTAGGACCTGCTTAATGTCGTCCAACTCATTCCTTATCCTTCATATTTGGTTTTCAACCTCCTCATACTCTTTTGCAATGCGGTCCTACACCCTCTCTGCGACTAGATCAACATCATCGTCGGTTATTTTTTATTCCAGGGTTTGTTTGTGGGCCTTGGTCTTCTTGGGTGGCCCACCTGTATGTATTATCAGACATTTGGGTGGCCCTATCTCTTGCAGAGTAGTTTTTTATAGGGTTCCTTGTGCCATTGTGTCTCCCCTTCCTTGATCCTCCTGCATGGGGGAATTGTCCTTATTTCTTATCTTCCAGTCCTTCTTTGGGGCTCTTCCATTCTTCTGTTACTCTGTCTTTGAACCAGGATTCATATGGTTTCTTGATCATGACACTTCCCCCTGCAGATGTCTTGGATGAACCTTCTTCCACTTATTTCCCTTTGGGCATGTCCTTAGTGATGAATAGGATATTCTAGTGATCCTACCAATATTTTATTTCCCATTCAACTTCCTCTGCGTTGATGCAAAATTGAAGTTGTAACCATTCTTTTTCTAGATCCCTACATGACTGGATCAACATATTGTGTCGCATAGCCTTAAAGTTGGCTATCCATTGGTACTTCATGAACACTTCGAGAGCTATTCTCCAGGTATTGGATATACTCTCTTGCATATCGTTGAGATACCGAGAAAAAGTGTTGGAATTTCCACTTCTCCGCTTCGAATCAGAAGTGATTACCAATGATGTGTATCGTGCTATGCAACATCATCCTACTCTATCATAGAAATATGAGTAGGTAGGCTCTTTCCATCCAATTAGTGTTATCAATATAATGAGCCAAGAGTAGTGGAATTTAGTTCGCAATTCCTATGTATCCTTGCAGTCATCTAGGAACATATTCAATAAGTATGGGGCCCAACTGAGCATGGTTCTTTTTGCACACTGTGTTTCCGTTGCGACAACTCCTACAGGGACCTCCTCCTTATGACATTTTTGAAGGAGTTTGCATGCCATTAATGTTTTTTCCATCCAAGTGGCTGCATCACTAATCCCGTTTATGATAATGCCGTGTGAGCCCCTTTCTGTCCCATAGGTTTTCTTCATTTATTTTGTGAGTGAATTTTCCTTGGTTTTATCATCCATGTACTGCGTGAGATTCTCTCCATTTGATGGAAGTCCTATGATGAACAAAATTAATTCGACATCGATGGAGACTGGTTTATCCAACGAGAAAAATCCTCCATGGAGGACCGCTAGTAACTGCTTGATGTAGTTGTTCACATATTTCCCCTTTATGAAGTGAGGAATCTCTAATAAGTTAAGAATCCCTGTATTTACCAAGCCTACCACCCACTGCTTTGGTTGCAACACTGGATCTCCTAACGACCCTGTGTCCAATCTCTCCATATACACCTGTGTGAGAATTATGGGAATTTGTTGGTGTTAGACACGTCGTGGTCTGCATACTATAACCTTTTGACACAACCCAGTAAACTTGGTGTGGCTTACGCCCCATCTGGAATGAATGGAAAAAAGATTGAGGCATTGGGATGCTTGCGTGGGGACCACACGATGGGATGTTTCCCCTTTTGTTGTGTTGGCACGCTAGATGTGCCAACCTATGGTTCTCTTTCTTACCAGCCTGAATATGGTTTCCCCGTGATATCTTTGAGCTGCACTTCCTCCTACTGCATGGACCCCATGATAGGTTGTGACCTTCTCCCATCAGATTGTGTCCTATCACCATCAATGCCATTTATTTTGTGGGTTGCTTTGGCCCTGGAAGGTTGCTATGGTTTTCCTGTTGCCAGTGGGTCATGGTCCCATGCACTGTTGTGTGAGTCAATGTCCATCCCGACCATCGTTGGGGATTTCCCCTCTTCCTCTACCAGTGTGGCACTCAATGGTTCAGTTTGTGGCGAAAGGATTATGTCGACATTGACAATTTCCCTCTATCTATGTAAACGCATGTTCTGCCTTTTCGGTTTCCTGCAGTGACCTGTGGCTATTGCATGTTTTTCTTGCTATTTGGCCATGTGTTTCGACCTTTGGAGGTGCAATCGTGGGTAATTATTACTTGTCTGGTTGAACTTCGACTGCTATGATCTCTGAACTCACCTATTCACCACCTGTCTTCATTCTTTTTGGCTTCACGAGTATGTAAATTCATAATACGTATCGTTTGGCCCCCGTTTTAGTTATATATGGGGTGTCATAAATGCCCTAAATCTTCTTGGAGATGCATATTTTATGGTCATAAATGCATTAAACATTTTTAAACACGCTTTATTAAGTTTCATAATGCTCAATTCATGCCTTTTTACCCCAACGATTGTTTTTTTCATTTTCGACCATTGGATCATTTTCCGGTGTGCTGTAACTTTTCAGTGCGTCATACTTTTCTACTATGAATTTTCCCGTAGTGCCCTGTCTTTACTTTCTTTCATCCATATGTTGCGCACTATCAATTTTTCTTTTTGTCAGGTTGATTCCACTGTCCTGTGCACGATATTTTCCAATATTTTGTATTTTCCTTCTTTTTCTATTTTTGTCTTCCTTTTTCGAGTTTTCTTTCCTAATATCTACTACAGTACACTATATACATGACTTTATGTAATGCACTTTTTCTGTTAACAAGGCTTAATCGCTCTTAACAAAACTATAACACCACTTTGTACATAGCTCATATCGGCATTATAGTAATAACATGCATTTAATCAAGAAATACAGTTAAACTTAGAGTAAACATAAGATTTACTGCTATAATCAACAATCAATAGCATTAACATTAAATTGATATACACAGTGGAATACATGAATAAACAACATCTGATACTTATCTTCGAAATAGTGGTAGATTCCACCAACCATGTGCATGCCTTCCATGAACCTCCTAGGCTTAGACCGCACTGCTCATCAACTCAGCAGTGGGTCACCACCGAGCTGGGACTAAGCTCCATCCCAAGGCAAGGAATCCTAGGCTAGGCTGAGGTTACAGGGAAAACAACACAGAAAAATCAGAAGGATTCTTCCCAAGATGCCATCTTATGCCCACTACTACCAGAATCTCATTCCCCACATGCATGTTCCTCCCAGCAGTATACACCTTCACAAGCACAGTCCATCGATGCTAACCTCCCTCTCTGGGTCTCGGCAACAGACCAGATCAGGAAGTCTCAGAGCCCAAAGCTGGTGCTAGACACTCTCTGGAAGAATCCACTTCCCAACAAACTGTCTCACCTAGAGAGAATTTCTCACAGGTATGAAAACCTACCTCTTCCAAAAACAGTCACCTCCCTCACCTAGAGAGAGGTCATACACAGGCTCAATCACAACTTGCACTGGCCAGCAAGCCACGCGTAGTCCAACTCTGCATGGCCACCACAACCAACCAAAAAAACAAACACAGGCTTCCCAAATAGGCCTAGCAATGGTGCAAGGTCTCACAGTGTTGGTTCTCAGAAACTTGTGACAAACAATCCATGCAGGGAATGACACAGGTTCCATGGCTCAGAACGGAGAGGGTGAACCCAGTATTTTCAGAAACAAACACAGGCTTCTCAACTTTTAGAACAGAGGACATACATGGTTTTTCAAAGCCAAACACAGGATTTTTGTCTCACAGGGAAGCATGAGGGTTCTCTGTAGAGCTCAAGTTGGTCGTACTACTTAAAGCTCCGTACACGCTCAGGAAGTTAGGTGGAATGGGCGAGGAACCCCTCTCACGGCTCATCTTGGCCATTTTATTCGCATGCACCTGGGTTGACACTTGTCACCCATGGAACTTCATGCATTCCGTCAGCATGCATTCCTTCCCATTTGGCAGTCCCTCATCCTTCCCCAAGAACTTGGGATAAAACATCACATTCAACATAATTCACGTGGCTTTTTGAAATAATAATAAAATATTATTCCCAAGGACTTAAGCCCCTAGGCTCAACACTTAGACCCTCTTCCCACCTTCTAGCCCCTAATTCCTTACCCACTTTGTGGAAGCTCAGTCCCCCATCACTCATTCATCGTGGTCGGTCTGCAGGCGACGGTGTTTATATTTTTATCAATGCGTTGCATACATAAAGATACAAAATCAGGTCCTTGGCCTCCAACCCTTAGTCTCTTTGGCCTAACAATCACATAAGCCCACCAGATTATACAAACTTGGCTCACCAGCCTATAACACATATTTACAATTCATTTCATACATCATATTTACAATTGGGCTCGGTCTTGGGGACACTACAATTCCCCTCCACTTATTTCTGCACTGTCCTCAGTGCAACTTTACACTGTCTCTGCAAGCTTTTCAAAATTTTTCAAAATGATGCGGGTACTCTACCCGCATAACATCTTCATGCTCCCATGTCGCGTCCTCAGGACCGTACCAGGTCCACTGGACCTTTACAAGCTCTATAGCTCAATTCCGAAGTTGTTTGTTTTTCCTGTCCAATATGCACACAGGATGCACTTGCAGGACACCTTCTGGTTCCACCTGAATCACATTCCAATCGATAAAATGATTAGCATCAGGTATATATTTGTTAAGAAGTGAAACATGAAACACATTATGTATAGTCATAGATGCAGGTAATGCAAGCATGTCTGCAATTGGCCCAATCCTTTCTAGGATCTCAAATGGCCCACAAAATCTTGCTGCCAACTTGGCACAATTTCCCAACTTTAGAGAACTCCTGTTAGTTTTCACTTTCAGGAAAACATGGTCACCCACTTTGAATTCTCTGTGGGTTTTGTTATTATCAGCGTAGCTTTTCTGCCTGTCCTGGGCAACTTTTAGATTCTGTTTAATTCTTATCATTTGGTCTTCCATCTCTCTGAGAAACTCTGGCCCAACTACTGCTCTATCAGCTGGATTATCCCAGCTCACTGGAGTGTTTCACTTTATTACATAAAGTGATTCAAATGGGCTCATCTTCAACGATGCGTGATACCCATTATTGTAGGCAAATTCTACCAAATATAGGTAGTCTTCCCATCTTGATGGTTTATCCATCACGTACATTCTCAGCATGTCTTCTATTACTCTGTTCACCCTTTCTGTCTGTCCATGAAACTCAGGATGATACACTGTACTAAAGTTTAGATTCGTTCTGAATCCATTGAACAATCCTTTCCAGAAATTTGAGGTGAATTTTGGGTCCCTATCAGGCACAATTGTCTTAGGAATTCCGTGCAAGCATGCCACTTCTTTTAAGAAGATATCAACAACATCTACTGTCCTGTGAGTGGTTTTCAGTGGAATAAAATGGGTAGCTTTTGTAAGCTTTTCCACCACTGCCATGATTGAATCATGCTGTTTTCTTGTTCTGGGAAAAACTATGATAAAATCCATTGTCACCACTTCCCATTTCCACTTAGGAATGGGTAAAGGCTACAACAACCTTGCTGGGTGCCTATGCTCAGCCTTAACTTTTTGACACTCCATACATCTGGCGATGCATTCAACAATTTCTTTCTTCAGACCCAGCCAAAAATAATGGCTTTTGACTGCTGCCACAGTCTTATGATATCCAAGATGTCCAGCATAAGCCATGTTATGCATTTCTTTTAGAATTGCCAGCTTCAATTCTCGGACATTGGGTACATACACTCTATTTTTATACATAAGTAAGCTATCAGTTCCCAAGGTGTAACTTCCCTAGATTTGTGGTCTCTCACGCTACTGTAGCTTTGCTACCAGACCCTTGTACTATAAATCAACATTTGCAGCTTCCAAAATTCTATCCTTAATCTCAGTCCTGTACATGCTAATGGCTGTAGCATGTAATTCGTGCACTTTTTTGCTAAGTGCATCAACCACCTTATTTTCTTTCCCTTTGATATGCTTGATATCAAAGTCATATTCACACAGAAACTCTAGCCATCTGGTTTGCCTGGCATTTAAAGTCGACTGATCAAATAAATACTTCAGACCGTTGTGGTCTATTCTCAATTCAAATCTCCTTCCTATGAGGTAATGTCTCCATTTCCTCAATGCGTGGATGATTGCTACCAACTCTAAATCGTGAGTGGCATAATTCCTTTCATGCTCTTTCAACTTTTGGGACTCATAACAGATTACAAATCCCTCTTGGATGAGAACTCCTCCCAGCCCCTCCTTACACACATCTGTGCACACCAAGAAATCCATATTTGGATCTGCAATCCTCAGGATTGGAGCACTGGTTAACAACTGCTTCAATCACTGGAAACTGTTCTCACACTCTTTAGTCCACTAAAACGTCTTCTCCTTCCTTTGCAAGGAAGTAATAGGATGAGCTATCTTTGAAAATCCGAATATAAACCTTATGTAGTAGACTAGCAGACCCATAAAAGATCTAACTTCTTCCACATTCCTTGGCACTGACCATTCTTGGATGGCCTCAACCTTTTCAGGATCCACAATGATCCCCTCTTCTGAAATAATATGTCCCAAGTAATGGATCTGCCTTTGATAAAATGAGCATTTTCTCAGCTTGGCGTACAACTGGTGTTCTCTCAACACCTACAACACCATTCTCAGGTGTTTCTCATGCTCTTCGTCTAACTGGGAATACACCAAGATGTCATCCAGGAAGACTATGGCAAACCTGTCCAAATAGTCCCTGAATACACCATTCATTAAACACATGAAGACAATAGGTGCGTTTGACATTCCAAATGCCACCACTGTGAACTCATAATGACTGTACCTTGTTCTAAAGGTGGTCTTGATGATGTCCTCCTCATTTATTCTCACTTGGTGATATCTAGATCTAAGATCTATCTTCGAAAATATTTTTTCGTCCTTCAACTGATCAAAAAGATCATCAATCCTTGGCAGAGGGTACTTGTTCTTGACAGATACCTTGTTCAAATGCCGGAAATCAATGCACAGCCTCAACGCCCCATCTTTCTTCTTCACGAATAGGACCGAGGCACCCCAAGGTGACATGCTTGGGCAAATGTACCCCTTCTTCAAAAGCTCTTCAAGCTAGAATTGCAACTCTTTCAGCTCTGTCGTACTCATTCTATAAGGAGCTTTCGAAACTAGAGCTGCTCTAGGAATCAAATTTATAGAAAAATCGATGTCCCTCTTCGGAGGTAGTCCAGGTACCTCCTGAAATACATCCTTGAACTCTTTGAGTACCTCATGGTCTTCCAGCTTCGAGACTACATCACTGGATGCTTCTCCCACATGGGCTGCAAATAACTAACAACCTTTCTTGTAACACTTCTTCAGCTGCATGGATGAGATTTCTCTAACAACCATGACTCTGGGAATTCCTTGGACTATTACCTGATTTCCCTTGTCATCCAGGCATGTGAACTTATTGTTACAATAATCTAGAAGGGCATGGTGCTGATCCAACTAGTCCATCCCAATTAAGAGTCAGAAGACCCTAAAGGAAGAATATTTAATTCATCCTTAGTGCTCAATCCACCCATGTCCACTGAACATGACTTAACCAATTCAATGACCTTCCTTTTGGTTCCTGTGGCCAACTGCACTAGCCAAGGATTTTCATGTTTGCTTCTTGATAAACACAAACTTTCCACCACCCTAGGATCTACATAACTATGGCTAGCCCCTGAATCAATTGAAATAATAAGTGATCGGTTGTTAATCATACTTTCCACTTCAATCATGTGCGATTGAAATTATGCTTGCTTGTTGTCCAGGGCTGCGTAAATCCTCAACATTCTGCTGCCCATGTCCTCCACTATTTTAGCTTGTTGAACAATATGGACAGCTCTGGCTTTGCCATTTTTATGGGGACAATCCCTATACTTGTGGTTCCCTTGACAACCCCAACATTGAATGGGCATCTGTCTCTGCCTTTGTGCTCCCTCTTCAGTCATTCTCAGCTCTCTAAACGATGGTTGTCCTTGAAGGCTGTTTCTGAAAAAGGAAGGCTTGTTTCCCTTCTGCCTCTGTTCCTTCTTAAACTTCCTCTGATCATTCCAAGCATTCTGAAGGATAAGCCTTTCTCCTTGTTGTTCATACAAGCATTTAACCCTTCTTATTATTTCTTCCATAGTCTTAGGATCATCATATTGAATCTTATCACCGATGGAAGGTGGTAGTCCAATCAAATACCTCTGAATCTTGACAGTCTCATCTTTGATGAATGGAACATACTTCAATAGTTCTAAGAAACTTCATTCATACTCATCAATGGTCATGCTGCCTAGCTTGAGTTAGAAGAACTCCTTCATATTTGTATCATAATATCTTTTGGTCAGGTATTTCTTCTCAAAATACCTCTTAAATTCCTTCCAAGTGACCTATTTCTCTCTGATGTGCTGCACCTGCACAAACTGATCCCACCACATGGATGCTTTCCTTTTAGCTGGTACATCAAAATTCTTGCTTTTGAATGAACAGAGTAGTTCTGTAGTTGGAAATATTTCCCCATGCCAAGCAACCATGTCTCGACATATTCCTCCTTGTTATGTTCTCCATCAAATGTTGTAGGCTTGATCTTGTTCATCTCCCCTTTCAATTCATCCTTTCCAAATTTTTGGTGTTTTCTAGTAGGGGATGGGCTTGAACTACTGTGTGTTTCCTTGCCATAATGCTTCGGGGAGAGACAGTAATGTCTGCTACTACTCCTCAATCTTCTTCTCCTCCCAGGGGTATTGACACTTCTTGATTTGCTTGTGTCACTCTCTTTTTCTAATTTCTTTTCTATTCTTTCCAGGCTCTTCAACATTTTTAAGTTGAATTCACCCTGCCGATCCCTAACTTTCATGAGTTTTTGGCTATCATCTCAGTGTGCCTGGGCATCTCTTTGCAATCCTTCAATGATTTTCATGATGTGCCCTTCCTTGTCTAATTCTCTTCCATGCCCATTGGAGTTCAATCCTTTGACTCCCAAGTTGACATCTCTCCCTTCTCTTTCGTCCTCTGAAATGGAGGCAATCCGCACCTCTTCCATTTCTATACTCAGCGTCAATTTTCAGTTGTCCTGACACTCGTTGAACTCCGCACACATAATGTGCAGTCAACTGAAGTTTGTCAGGCCTTAACCCTTACAAAATCACAATATTCATAATTCAATGTGAGCGAAAAAGCGTTTTGGCTTCACAAAGTTTTTTGAGCTCTGACGGCTCTGCAATTTCGGGACTTCATTTTTTGGGGTTTTTTTTCCACAAGGATCCAACAGTTAAATCCTCGACAGTTCTTATGTTCTTTGAAAATTTCAAGACTTCAAGATTTTGGGGTTTTGGTTCCCCAGAGGTTCTCGCGTTCGCTTCTTTCTCTGACTCCTGACTCCTGAACTTCTGACCTCTTTTCCCTGCCCCCATAGCACAACTGTCACCCTTAAAACATGTTACGGTTCTTCAGTCTCCGATGACTTCGGGAATTCAGGTTTTAGGACTTCAGGTTTTCGGTACCCGGGAGTTCACTTATGCAGTGACTTCTAACTCCTTGTCATTACAATCCCCGAAATCCAAAATTTTGGTTCACTTTACTCTCTGGGCCCACATCACAGCTATTTCCCTTAACCATAGTGGCGCATGGTACATTTCGGAGGGTCCACGTCACCATCGGTGACATCATCGGGTCCCACCACTCTTGCCTGTATTTTCGATTCTCTAGCACGTGGTACACATCCATGCACTCACATCCATTCCAAGCAAAAAAAAACAACGGTTAGATCCCCTCCTAGATCTACGGTGCAGATATTTTCGGCGTTTCGAGCATCGGGAGTTCGTGCTTCCCACATATTGAACTTTCATCTGTCAAAATCCTGAAATTACGGTTTACTTGTCAACTCGATCCGACGGTCAACTCCCTTCCTACGATCTACGATGTAGATCGTTTCGACGTTTTAGGCTTTGGGTTTCGAAGGTGTTCACCTCCCTCACTTCCCATCTCTTGACTTTGCAAAATCAAAAAGGTTTTCGCGAATGGTTCGAGCGTGACTCCGCATGATCTAATGGTCGATCTTTCCTCCCAGATCTACGATGTATATCTTCTTGGGTTTTCGGGTTTTCGAGAGTTCACGTATCACGATTCCCCATGCTCTTGTGCAATGTTAATAACCAAACATGCCTTGAAAGAGAGATAATTTCATATAATAAGCCTCTTCGAGGGGGCAACCTCCTTCTACCCCACTTAAATGTTCCAGTACAAGATGATTCAAAATGAAAATGTCTCCTTGGTATATATAGGAGACTAGGAGGTATAATTACAACTAATGGCCTAAAGCCGACATAAATAAAATAACATTACTAATATAATATGCCCCAA
>ML848876.1:20244-33327 GCA_009831015.1 Picea engelmannii
GAAGGTCCCTTTTTTGGTGGCATGTTGGCCAAGTATCAATTTTGAATCTTGATTTTGGGGCGGTTCTACTAGACAATATTTATTCTATTCTATCTCCCAAGTTTCAGCCCTTCTGGGTATGAAACTTTCTTTTAGGTAGTTCTTTGATATTTCTTCTCTGCAATGCTACAGGTTTGATCAAAATTGGATGTGCCAAGTGGAATTTATGGTAACTTCCTCACAACTTGCTGATTTTTGTCCTTTGCAGGAGATCTCACTTGTATAGCATGCCCCACACAAAATAATTGGTATCAAATTCTGAACCTCGTACCCAGAAAACTACAGACTATCCACGATCCAATGAAACTAGTCCCACTCAATTTGGATACTCTAGCAAGATGTTATGATTGTTTTACCTGGAACACCTTCTTGAGACTAGTCAATAGGACTAGTCAGATAGCCTATCTTACACAAGGTGTATCTACAAATTTAAGATGACCCAGAAGCTGAAATTTTTACCACAGATGCCTTACTAATTTCTGTAAATTACCTCTAGATTTCATTGTCTGAAACATTACATAAATTTTTTTATAGCGAAAATTCCACAATGGCTCATTTCAGGATGATTCCAAAACCCTATCTTGTACAGGCTGTATCTCTGAAAGTATAAGGCCTCAGGATTTGAATTTTGAACCCACCATACCTTGCTCTGTCTAATAAATATCCTCCAAGCCGTTCCTTATGAAACATTTTAGAAAACAAGTTATAGTGAAAATGCCACGGTGTCTCAGATGTAGCAGCGAAACCCGAAGACCTTGAGCTCTGATACCATATGTTAAGAACCAAACATCAATATAGCGTAGAAAAAGCTCAGGAAAAGTACTCAACGCCTTGAAAAAGAGATAATTTCAAATAATAAGCCTCTTCGAGGGGGCAACCTCCTTTTACCCCACTTAAACGTTCCAGTATAAGATGATTCAAAATGAAAATGTCTCCTTGGTATATATAGGAGACTAGGAGGTATAATTACAACTAATGGCCTAAAGCCGACATAAATAAAATAACATTACTAATATGATATGCCCCAAGTAAGGGGTAATGAGCCAATATTAGGGCTTAACATGCAACTCCAAAGGGTTTTTAAATCCTTCGCACACTTTCCAAATCCGACGGTCACGAGGGTTCACCTTCCCTCCTGAACAGATCCTAAGGCTCCAACACTCCTGGTGTGGAGTCCTTTCTCTCTATGGCCATAGACCACACTGGCTACGGTTTCACAACACTGCTATACCTCCTGATCTTGTAGGCATGGTCAAGTAACTCCTTGACACTCCGGATCATTCTAGGGTCCGGAATTGGTCCTCTAGACACAATTTCTCCTCTCACCCTCAGCCCAAAGACCACTTGACTGGCCCATCTAGGCTCCACGTCGAAACCTTGGCTCTGATACCAATTTGTAACACACTTTTTCTATTACCAAGGCTTAATTTCTCTTAACAAAACTATAACACCACTTTGTACATAGCTCATACCGACATTATAGTAATAACATGCATTTAATCAAGAAATACAGTTAAACTCAGAGTAAACATAAGATCTACTTATATAATCAACAATCAATAGAATTAACATTAAATTGATATACACAGTGGAATACATGAATAAACATCATTTGATACTTATCTTCGAAATAGTGGTAGATTCCACCAACCACGTGCAGGCCTTCCATGAACATCCTAGCCTTAGACCGCATTGCTCATCATCTTAGCAGTGGGACACCCCTGAGCTGGGACTAAGCTCCACCCCAAGGCAAGGAATCCTAGGCTAGGCTGAGGTTACAGTGAAAACAACACAGAAAAATTAGAAGGATTCTTCCCAAGATGACATCTTACGCCCACTACTACTAGACTCTCATTCCCCACATGCCTGTTCTACCCAGGAGTATACACCTTCACAAGCACAGTCCATCGATGCTAACCTCCCTCTTTGGGTCTCAGCAACAGGCTAGATCAGGAAGTCTCAGAGCTCGAAGCTGGTGCTAGACACTCTTTGGAAGAAACCACTTCCCAGCAAACTCTCTCACCTGGAGAGAATTCCTCATAGGTCTGACAACCTGCCTCTTCCAACAACAGTCACCTCCCTCACCTGGAGAGAGGTCATACACAGGCTCATTCACAACTTGCACTGGCCAGTAAGCCACACGCAGTCCAGCTCTACGTGGCCACTACAACCAACCGAAAAAACAAACATGTTCTTCCCAAATAGGCCTAGCAATGGCACAAGGTCTCATAGTGTTGGTTCTCAGAAATATGTGACAAACAATCCACGTAGGGAATGACACAAGTTCCATGGCTCAGAATGGAGAGGGTGAACCTGGTCTTTTTAGAAACGAACACAGGCTTCTCGACTTTCAAAACAGAGGATATACACGGTTTTTCAGAGCCAAACATAGGCTTTTCAGCTCACAGGGAAGCACGAGGGTTCTCTGCAGAGCTCGGGTCGGTCGTATTGCTCAGAGATCCGTACACGCTCAGGCAATCGGGTGGAATGGGCGAGGAACCCCTCTCACGGCTCATCTTGGCCATTTTATTCATATGCACCAGGGTTGACACTTGTCACCCATGGAACTGCATGTGTTCCATCAGCATGCATTCCTTCCCATTTGGCAGTCCCTCGTCCTTCCCCAAGAACTTAGGATAAAACATCACATTCAACATAATTCACATGGTTTTTTTAAATAATAATAAAATATTATTCCCAAGGACTTAAGCTCCTAGGCTCAACACTTAGCCCCTCTTCCCATCTTCCAGCCCCTAATTCCTTGCCCACTCTGTGGAAGCTCAGTCCCCCATCTCTCATTCATTATGGTCGGTCTACATGCAACGGTGTTTATATTTTTATCAATATGCTGCATACATACAGATACAAAATCAGGCCCTTGGCCTCCAACCCTTAGGCTCTCTGGCCTAACAATCACATAAGCCCACAAGCTTATACAAACTTGGCTCACCAACCTATAACACATATTTACAATTCATTTCATACATCAGATTTACAACTGGGCTCGGTCTTGGGGACACTACACTTTCTCACTATGCTATAAATTTTAAGGGTTATTAGGTTGACTATCCCTGTATAGTTTCAGTCAAATACCGTTCATCATTCCTTTTAGTTCAGTTCCTCCCAAGTTCTTTAGCTATACAGATCCCCCATCTGTGACAATCATTACTTCATATGGACCTAGCCAATGCATTCTAAACTTACCAGGGTGTTGCAAAAATTTTCTATCATAGAGAAGAACTAAGTATCCCTCCTTAAAGATCTTCTTTTTAATATATATGTCATGTCAAGCTTTTTCCCTTGCTTTCTGTACTTCCTGGTGGAGTCTTACCAGAATCCTGTTCTCTTCCATTTCCATTAGTTGACTTAACCTCTCCTGTACTGTTCCTCTTTCTATCATGTTGGTAATTGATTCTATGTGCAGACTAGGCACCAAAAATTCTAATGGCACCACTGCTTCTTGTCCATACACCAATCTAAATGGTGTATGTCCTGTCAACTTCTTGCATGTGGTCTTGTATTCCCACAATACTACTGGTATTTTCAAGTCCCAATCATCCCTGTTAACATTACAAATCTTAGTCAATACATTTTCCAAAATATTATTGAAAGCTTCTACTCTTCCATTTTCTTGAGGATGATATGGTGTACTCTTCTAGTGATAGAATTCAAACTCCTCAATCATAGTCCCTATTGAATTATTAATAAAATGAGTACCTTGATCACTCATCATAATCCCGGGACATCCAAATCTAGTGATCACTTGCTCAAATAAGAAGTGTGTTGTTGTTTCTACGCTACAATATTTGACTTGTGTTGCTTCTACCAATCTCTTTAATTATTTAGTCACAGTAATGATATACCTAGATCCTAACCTTTTTGCTAGTGGATTAATAGGTCCAACAAATTCTAATTCCCATTTTTCAAATACCTGTAGAGTCATTGCTGGTTTTTCCAACCCTTTGACAGAAATCACAGTTCTGGAAATAATCCTTGTCATCTTTATGGACTTTTAGCCACCATAATCCTATCTGCAATCCTTTCTGCATGGTATCTTTGATTTCATAGTGTCCTCCAACTATACTTTCATGAGATTCTACTAAAATTTTGGGCCATTCATGTTCCAATACACACCTTCTCAAAATGCTATATGTTCCCATATTGTATAAATGTCCTGCAATGAGTTGATAGTCTATAGCTTTGAATAACATATTTTTCTTTTGTGTCATGCTGAAGTCCCATGGCACAACCCCTGTACTTAAGTATTCAATAATATCAATGAATTATTCATCATCTACCTATACTAAAAATAAATGTGCATCGAGGAAGTTGTCTTCCAAGTTAGTAGGTTCCTCTCCACTGGTTACCCTTGACATGTGATTAGGTCCCGCATTCAACTTCTCTGGTTTGAATATCACTTCAAAGTCAAATTATTGGAATAATAATAGCCATCTACAGATCCTCCCCCCTAAAACTGACTTGTTGGCTAGATATTTGAGGGAAGAATGGTCTGTGAACATTTTAAAGTGTTTACCCAGTAAATAGTGCCTGAATTTCTGAAGTGCATATACCATAGCTAGTCCTTCTCTTTCTATGGTGTTCTAATTTTGCTCAGATTCTGACAACTTTATGCTTGTAAAGGCTATAGGATGGTCTAAGTTCCCTACTCCTGGCTACACCAGAATTGCTCCAAGTGTTATGGATGATGCATCTACATGCACATGAAATGTCTTTTCCCAATCTGGAAATACTAATATAGGTGTTGTTACCATATTTTCCTTTAGAGTGTACAATCCTTGATTACAGTCCTCATTCCACTAAAATATGGTGTCATTCTTTAACAATTTTTCCATTGGAGTAGTAATTTGTGCATACCCCTTTATAAATTTCCTGTAATAGCTTGTATGTCCCATTGTGGCTCTTAACTAGTGCACTGACTTTGGTGGTGGTAAATTAACAATGAATGAAATCTTAATAGGGTCAACCAGTAAACCTTGTTTACACACTATATGTCCCAACAATATCCCAAAAGGTGTACCAAAAATATATTTCTTGATGTTTAATGATATCTGACATTGCCTGCATCTTTCCAACGTTATTATTAACACTTCTACATGGTCCTTTAACATACTATATATAGTCCAGTCATCCAGATATATTTCTAGAATATGATGTATGAATTACTTAAAAGAAACTATGACTACCCTCGAAAAAATGGCTGGTGCATTCTTCAGTCCAAATGGCATGATTGTATATTGGTAGGTTCCCCATTCTGTAGAAAAATTAGCCTTATACCTATCCTCTGAGCTGTTTTGATTTGATGGTATCCTAAGAATCCATCTGTGAATGAATATGCTTCATAGCCTCCCACATTCTCTAAGACCTCATCTGTAAAAGGGGCGGGGAAAGGATCATGTAAGAAAGCATCATTAAGTTTCCTCAGATATACACAAATACTTATCCCGCCTTGATTCTTTTCTTGGAATACCATGGGATTGATCCATTCATATTCCTCTACTAGTTCTATAATGCCAACTTCCAAAATTTGGTCAATCTCTACTTTCACTTTCTGCTTATACACTGGAGTCAGTCTGTAAGGTATTTTCCTGACAGGTCTAGCCTCAGGTTAGAGGGGTTTGTTGATCTCACCTAGCTCCCCTACTATGCCTTTCATATTTGTAAAGGTTGTAGGGAATAGGTCAATGTATTTGTGCAATAATTTTGTTATTCTGTCTACTGTTTGTTCATCCAAATAGTCTGCAATACTTGCTATTTTAGGATTTTCATTCGTCCCAATGTTGAATTTATTAACTTTTATTGGTGAAGAAAATAAATATGACTCTAGAGATGGACCTTCCACCTCTCTTTCTCCCTCAATATCTATAATCTGAATGTTGTGCAAATCATATTCATCTAACGCTTCCTCTTAAAAATGATAATATGAGAGTAACGCTTTGACTGTATTTCTATTCTGATATTGATATTCTGTCATGATTTCAACTTTCGTTTCATCAACAAATTTCATTTGTCATATCATCTTTTTCACCAATTCAATGTTGGGGTTCTCATGTTTAAATGAGAAGGTTACTACAAAATTCTGCTGTAATCCTATCCATTCTGTAGTGCCTCTGTGCATCTCCTAGTATATATACCAATTCCCTGGGATTCCTTCCAATGTATGGATAAAGTGATGAGGCCATTCCTCTAGTGGTTTCATCCTCCATTGTGTCTTACACTTCTCCAAGTGTTCCACTGGTGTTCCTTTCCCATCGTACCTTTTCATTTTATTTCTCCCTTATTCTGCACCAAATCTAATGCACAATAGTCATTTAAATTGATACCAATCCTGAATTGTTTCTTTGTGTGCACCCCACCATATTGAAAGTGTTTCCTTGAGTGCAATATCTAGGGCTAAGAGCCTCTGATTTTCTAACACTTCCTCCTCATATTTTGTCAAAAATTCCTCTAAGTCATTTATCCCATGAAAACTGGGAGGTTCTCTTATCTCTGTACCAACCCATCTTACTGCACGATCTATTCTTGTGCACCTTCTTGTGGAAACTTCATGTAAGCGTTGTTTCCAATTCTCCAAACATGTGTCTGAGTCAGAAGGTTTTATTGGATAAATCGGTGAATGTAGACATAAACTGATCTCCCTATATCCACCTAGATCTAGAACAAAAAAAGAAACGACATGACGCTTTCCCTAAGCTTTAATCATTGAGTTTACTATCAAACAAGAGATGAATGACATACCTTTGAATATCTCTTTGTTATATCTTTGTTGTCCCTTCTCCGCTTTGGTGCTCTTGTGATATTGGATCTGCAATGAAACACAAACCAACCAAAGTGAAAGCAACAATAGTATATTCAATGAAAACTTACACATGTGATCACAGAGTCATGTAATAAAATGAGAATGATTTTATGGGAAAGAAACATGCCACTGTATTATATTAAATAAAAGTGGAAGATACAACCAAACAAACTTGATGTTGCAAGGTTCCCTTTCGGTGGCCATTTTCTCCAACACACACACTTGTTCCAAACTTGCATGAAGAGGATTCACAATAACTTGATGGACATATGAAGACCTCAAGCATCAATTGAGATAGAATCCCTCGCACAATTTTCAGCCTATTCCTTCATTATTTTGCTGCTTGCTCTTGCTTTCTTAATCTTGATTAACCTTTTCCATGAGAAATCCATCATTATATAGGAGAAAGAGAGATGGTTAAAGACATTAGGATGATCCCACCAAATCATAGAAGTGAGTAGGATCCCAACGATACAGATGCCACCTCATATTCTAGAAGATCCCTTCTAGAACTTTCGTGAACTTCGACCTTTTCTCAGTCTTCCAATGCTACCACACCCTGGATATAGTGCAGCCTATGAAAACATCGCAATCCATTTCATGACAGTCTATGTAAATCATGCATTTCCGCACTATACCTTATGGTTGGCATGCAACGTCCTTCTAAAAACAAGTTTTGTAGAAGAGGGAGCTAGTCACTTTTCTCATGAAGAAAGGTTCTTTTGGAAGCCTGAACACATGCTATAGAAACATCACCAGGGTGACTAAAATAATGTGTAACAAAAGCACATGATGTAATGCTTCTCCAGCTGAGTACCCCATTTTCAGTTGGTTTAACACAATCCTCTTGTCGTGCAATGGTTATATATAACTGTTTTATTTCTTCCAAATCTAAACAAGTGGCCTCTACAAACCTTTTTCCTTCTGAAGGATCCAATGGTGCAATGAATCTATATTCGTCTGATTCAAAAGTCATTTTTCTTGTCTCTAGGTTGATTATAGCTTGGTTATAAAATTCCCAATCCAATCCAAGTAATTCTAGGTAAGGTGTTGTCCCATCCACTATCTCTATCACTTCAAAGTCTGCCATAGTGCGCCCTCCATCCAAATCTACTGTCACACCTTTAAGCCTTCCAATGGGTAACACCATGTGTTGATTTTATAGTTTCAACTGGACTGGTGAATAGCCTAGGGTGGGTTCCCCCATACATTGCCACATATTCTTAGGTAAGACATTTACTTCAGAATCTAAATCCAGTATAACATCTCCCATGCTGAAATCTCCAATGTTGGCATTCAGTTTGATTTCTCTGCTTGTCCTTCTTCTTGTATGGATATGATTGATTGTTTTCTTCTCTAACTTCCCTTCTACCTCTGTGTTACATATTTCTAGCATATTTTGTAAGACTTTAAAATATGATGGATCATTTGATAACTTAACACAGGATTGCAGAAAAGTATTTATGGTACTTACTTTCTCTAGAGGTTGTTCTTTATTGGTATGGTCCATTGAGAATGGCATCCCATATATTGGTGGGTTCTAATTTTGCTGTGAAATTGATGTAAACTGAACATTCTTCTTGAGAAACTCATGTCTAGCCTCCTTAAATGTTTCCTTTTCTTTCCACACGTTAAACTGCTTATGTGGCTCAATGTTCTTATTAACCCATTGGTGTTGAGCTGGATCTTGTGTTTTTGCATCAGTTCCTATCTTGGATCCTCCTTGAGTGACTACATTGATGTTTCTCCCATCATCAATCGATTCTGTAGATATCCATTGGACATTCCGGTTGTTCTTGTTCCGGTTTTCCTCGATCTTTCCCAAGAGTGTTGGGAAGGCTTCTGTGTCATGGTATGCTGTGTGACAATACATACATGTCGCTGGTGGAAGTGGACAATCCCTCGCATAATGTCCTGGTTATTGGAATTTGTGGCACACTATTGGTTCTATGCCTCATCATCCACCTCTATATCCACCTCGATCTTCATGCGGTGCATTGTACTGAGGTACCTAGTTATGTTGCGCAGGGTTATACTGTGGTTGCACATTATTATACTTCGGTTGCACATTGTTGTATTATTGTTGCACATTGTTGTATGGTGGTGGTACCTGGTTGAAATGAGGTGCATATTTTCCTTTCATCATTTCTTCCTGCACCCTATAAGTATCTAAAGTTATTTCTCTCATCAGTTCCATCGTTCTACAATCCTTATCATAATGACCCACTGACTTGAAAAAATTGCAATATGAACTTTTGGGTACTATCTTATATTTCTACATTATTGGACAATGATATGGATCATGGCCATGCATTTTACAAATCTCACACCATGGTCCTCCTATTGGAAATGAGTTTGGCACCCCTGTCACCATATACTACACAAAATTTGGACATTCGTTCTTATGGTGTCCTTCTGTCCTGCATAGGGTACACCAAACATCTTATCTTTTCTCTTTTCCCTTATTCTGGTTAAGTTGAAATGTTATATTCTTCAAATCAGTCTCCTTCATCTCCTCTATTGTTGGATCTGTCTGCTAATACTAGTTCTCTTTCAGTTGTAAGGCTGCCTGCAGAGCCTCTGCCTGAGTTTGGAACTTATGTTGTCTTAACGAGTATTTCAAGTGTGGTAATAGTGAGTTCACAAATAAGTGCTTATGTTTCATGTCAATAATTGCATATTTCAACTTGCCTTTTAGTCGTTTGAACCTTTGATCAATATCCTAAACATACTCACCCGGTTTATGCTTAATTTAAATCATTTCATTCATGTATTGGCCTTCTGAGTTGGACTTCTGAAATTCGTTTACCAGTAGTTTTTTCACGTCTGCAATAGTCTTTGGTATTCCCTGTGGACTGTTTACATCTAGGCTCATATACCAGTCCAGTGCATAGTCTTTTAGTGTGATAGATAATTGCATGAGCTTTGTATCTTCATCTATGATTGTCTTTGCTTCATATATTTTCTCACAGATGAATAAGTTCTTTTCAGGGTCCTCTGATGCCTCTCCCCAAAATTCTAGTAATTTGATCATGGGATCATGTCCTGCCATTTTGAACTATGTTGAACTACTACCTCCAAACGGTGTAGATAATTGACTGTTACTTCCTAAATTGGCTCCCCTAGTTGATGCTCCTTGATTGGATGTTCATCCTATTTTATTTATTCTAATAAAATTCATTTGTATAAACATTGGTGTTCTTTCTAGTGTATTATTTGGACATGGGGTTGTAGGTTCCACATCGACGATGATATGGATTGGAGTTCTACCTTCATTTCCTGACCTTGGACCTCCTATTTTCCTTTCATATGTTGTGTGCAATATTTCCTCAATCTGCTCCATAGGCTGGAGATCCTCTACCTCTTCTTCATCTCTTTCCAAGCCCTCTTTATCAACTATGGTTCTCTTCTTTTTATTCATTTTATATTCGTAGGGTATTTCGTTGCGCGTCTTTCCAACTTTTGCCATTATCTTCTTTATCTGGTCTTCTTCCATCATGATTGGGTGCATGGACTCCTTATTATTTCCTTTATCCATATCCTTTTCCATATCTCAACCTCCTATCAGTGCTTCCCCCCCTCCCCCATGTACACAGGGAGGTACCGAATGAGAATTTTGTTAGGTATTATTAGTGGGCGTCATTCAATGTAAAGTGGAATAGGTCCACTATATTAAATAATGTCCACTATGATAGTTAGATATAATAAATATAAGAGGACTTTCTAGAAGGTTCCTAGGAGATAGAGAGTTCTATATAAAGAAGTGTAAGCAATGCATTGAAGCATAGTGAAGAATATTATTATTGTGCAAGCAAGGATTCCTTGGGTATTTTTATCCTTCCTTAAGGATTAATATATGGTGTTACCCTATCTCAAGGGTTTTGACTATTTCTTGTGTTCAATATTTTGGTGAATGGATTGGTTTGTTCTTGTTGATATTAAGGGTTATTTATGAAGTTATATTTTCATATATATTCAGGTACTTAACAAGTGGTATCAAAGAACTTTCATTGGTGAAAGAGGGGGATAAAGTTTTGGCTATTTTTGCATATATTTTTAGGGAAAAAAGAGGGCGACACACTTCAAGTTCATATCTGAAACTTTTTAAGAATAATTTGGAAAAAAATGAATATTTGAATTCCTCTGGGAAAATTACCCAATTTGAAAAAAAACATCGACTGAAATGGAGTCTAGGAAGTGAAGTTATCAACATTTTAAATTCAACAGTTTTCATGGTTTTTCCGAAAAAATCTGCGATTTTGCAAAGTAACTTATTTTTTTTATAAGACCTAATTTTCTTTTGAGGTTATGGAAAGCATGATAGTTTTTACTGGAAAATATGATGGTCCTATTATTGAAGAATTCATAAAATATATGAAGTCATCAAGGAAAGAGCATTGGAAATCTTTGGTAACTTTATCTTTAGAAGGTGATGCATTTATTTGGTGGAAATCGCTTAAGTATACCCATATAATGGAACTTTCAGATGAAGAATTTGAATTTTATTTAGGTGGCCTCATGTTGGAAAAAGGGATACAGAGATAACCAAGGGTTTATTTTCATGTGGAAACTTTATATTACAGGTTCATGGTTGTATTCATAAGGAGAAGGCTATTGTTTCTATTAACCCTATTTGCATGCATAATTTTATCAATATTCGGTTGGTTAATAGCCTGCAAGTTCTTTCAAAGAATGTTCAAGGCACATAGGTTGCGGGTGGAAAATTTCAATTTTTCAAATATTTAAATCTCAATATGGATAAATATGTGTTGCATTCATATTTTTATGCTATAGATATGGATTATGTGGATATTTCTTTGGGATATCCTTGGATGAACTCAGTTGGTATGGTTAATATTAATGTGAAAAAGAAGTTTTCGAAGTTATGGTACAAGAAAAAGAAAATCCCATTGTAGGATGTGTCTCTTAGTAAGATAGAAGGGCCCACGGTGGCAAGAAAAAAAGTTATTGTAGAGTCTGAAGTTGAATCAGAGGTAGAGTCTACTAAAGGAGATGAAGAAAAGACACATGAAAGACACAATAATGAAGCCAAGGAGGTCATTGACTCAAAGGAACAATGTGTTATATATTTGAATAAAAAAGAACAAATTCCTATAATTGTTGTATACCTCCATCCACATCATATAGAGAAACAACATTCATCTAGGAAAGGCTGTGAGAATCAACACATTTATGCACCAGTAGGGAACCAAAACAAAATCAATCAAGAGGTGCATGAAGGACTACCGACACTGCAGGAAGACATCTGGCTAGTGAAACAATCCCATGGAAACATAGGCACGTTGCGGATCCAGATCGTGGTGGCATGGAAACAATTGGACATCATGTTCATCTTCCATTAGGATGGATGGATGGTCCTACTTGGTACTAGTTGGCTACTTTTCTTAGCCGGTCATATTGTATGGTTTCTTCTTTTGTTTTGAGGATGAAACATGCGAAGGGGGATGGAATGTAGGATACCTAGGGAGGTAATATCGAGGTACCTAGAGAGGCACCCAATGGGAATGTGGTTATTTATTATTAGTGGAAGTAATTCAATGTAAGGTGGAATAGGTCCACTATATTAAATAAATTCCACTATGGTAGTTAGATATAATAAATGTAAGAGGACTTTCTAGAAGGTTCCTAGGAGATAGAGAGTTCTATATAAAGAAGTGTAAGTAATGTATTGAAGCATAGTGAAGAATATTGCTATTGTAAAATCAAGGATTGTTTGGGGAGTTTTATCCTTCCTGAAGGATTAATATATGGTGTTACCCCACCTCAAGGGTTTTGACTATTGTTTTTGTTCAATATTTTGGTGAATGGTTTGGTTTGTTCTTGTTGAGATTAAGGGTTATTTATGAAGTTATATTTGCAGATCTATTTAGGTACTTAACTGATTGTCTTTGGAAAACGTATGATGAAATCCATGGAAATAATTTCCCATTTCCACTCTAGAATAGGAAAAGGTTGCAATAGACATGTAGGATGTCTGTGCTCAACTTTTACCTATTGACATTCTGGGCATTTGGCTATGTACTAAGCTATGTCCTGCTTCATCATGGGCCAATAATACAATTGCATTATCATTGTCACCATTTTATGTTAGACAGGGTGACCTACATATAGAGTTTTATGGAACTCATCCATAATTAGACGCCTCAAATATGTTGAATTAGGTACATAAAATATGTCATTATATAACAACATATTACCAGCTCCTA
>ML848878.1:3432-13937 GCA_009831015.1 Picea engelmannii
AGAAACCCAAACTAAAAGTTTTCTTTTAAAGCGAACTATTCAGAAGAAATCTGATCTTTCCCTAAACAATTCTAAAGAAAACACACGCCTTGTAATTGAAAGACACTCAAAGCAAGAGACTAATCCTTCAAAACCAAACAAAGAAAAAGTAGCTAAAATCAACTCAAAGGATGTCAAGCAGACTGTAAACAGATCAATATAAGCTCCAAAAGTTCAATTCAGTTGTTCAAAGAAAAATTGGGTATCAGAAGACTTAGTCCAAAATTTTCACAAGTGAGTTCGCAGGCTAGCAGTGTATTACAGTGCGAGAATCAAGGATTCTCGCAGGCTGGACATAGGTTGACTGCGAGGTGTTCACACTGGACTGAACACCAGGGTGCGAACTCAAGTAATTCTCGCAGGCTACTAATGAGTGCAGTGCGAGAATGGTTGTAAACAAGAAAAATTTGGAAAAAAAACAAAATTTCTAAGAGAACTTTTAGATCCAGAGAGTCTTGATAGATCTCCCACAGACTCAGAGACCATAAAACAAGCAATCAAAGCAAGGGAAACTAGACTAACTAGGAAACAATCTGTTCCCAGTGGAGTCACCAATTTTGTTGATGGGGGGTTAATCCGTAAGTGCGGACACAAACCGATCTCCCTAGATCCACCTGGATCTAGAACAAAACAGACATAATAATACTCTTTCCCTAGATCTAGACTATTGAATGAACTAGGAGGTAAGAATCATGAACATACCTTATGATTTGCTTCCTTGGGTCTTTGTTGTTCCATCTCCACTCCAATTCTCTTGTGCCATCCAGACCACAACAGTACAAACCAATCAAAGTGTAGACAATTCAATATATTCAATAGCTAATCTATACATATGATCAAGGAGTTATGTAATAAAGTGATATCATCTTTATGGGAAAGAGACATATTACTGTATTAAATTAAATATGAAAGAGAGATTACAACCTGAGCCTTGATGTTGTAAGGTCCCTTCCAACTGTTCTTCGTTCCCTACACACTTCTTTCTCCAAGGATTCTGAGACCATAGATCTGATAGCTACTCAAAATCTGTCTTGACAAAGCAAATCTCAAAGCCACTCCAACCAAGCTAATAATTCCAAGCCAACCAAAAGCTAACAAAAGCTCATCCAATCTAACTTTCTCCATGAGAATTTCTCTCCTTTTATAAGTTGAAGAAGATAAGGTGAGGAGGTTAGGATGATCCCACTAAATCATGAAAGTGAGTAAGATCCAAACCATTCGAATTCCACCTCACCATAGAAGCTTCTCCTTCTAGAAGATTCACGAAAACGCTCATTTTTCCCACGTGCTGGAATTCTCGCACCCTAGCTATAGTGCAACCTGCGAGAATGGGTCATTCTCGCACCCTGGCTATAGAGCAACCTGTGAACACCTCGCACCCTGGCTATAGTGCAACCTGCAAGAATGAGTCATTCTCGCACCCTGCCTATATAGAAACCTGCGAACTTCCATTTTTATAAGGTTTTTACATAGGAAAAAGCAATTTCTTTTCTCAGGAGAAGTTCTTCTCCCTTCTCACTTTAGGAACTCAGGCCACTGACCCCTCTAAAGGTAATAGATAGGTTTACATCATTAACGATCATAGGGATGACAAAAATAATGTGTAACAGAACTTGATCAAAATTATCAAGAGAACCGTGGCTGAAAATCACAAGAATTGGCACAATGCATTGCTGAATGCACTGTGGGCTGATAGGGTAACACCCAAAGCTGCTATAGGTAACTCCGCCTTTTTTCTTGTTTATGGTAGAGAAACCATTCTGCCACCTCACATTCTTCTTCCTTCGCTTCAATTGTCACAAAAAGTCCAAGAAGAAGATTGTCCCCCTTTAGAAAGCCGCATTAATTCTTTGATGAAGTTAGAAGAAGTAAGAACTCAAGCTAAGCGTAAATTATATCAACATCAACAATTAATTAAAATTTGGTTCGATTCTAATTCTGCTTCTGATAGGAATTTTGAAGTAGGCGATCTCGTTTTGAAGTGGGAAAAACCACACGAAGGAAAGGGTGAGTACACCAAGTTTCAAAACTTATGGCTTGGGACATTTTTAATTGCTGAAAAGTTGGGTCCTAGTTCCTTTCGATTACAGAATCTTGAATGGCAGCTTGACACCTATCCGGTGAATGGCCAAGCCCTAAAAAAATACTTTTCTTGATAACTACCCTTGTATATTATGTAAATATTTCTTTTGTTTTCATTCTTTTCGTTTTCTTTCTATTTTGGTTTTGATTTGAATTAATTAGTTTTTTGTGTTTTTTGAAAGATATGCATACTTGTGCACTGAGCCATTCAGACAGAGACCATAGAAAAATTTCTTCGTTGAAATAACTTCTGAAAGATTGTACGAACATCAATGATATATTTCTGAAACTGATATTTATGTTGGAATATTTTGTTGTTTGAAAGAAGTTTACTGATTTCAATCTCTGGGCAAAGTTTGTCATGATCATCTATTATCTTTTTACGCTGTCCCTTTTCCGTAAAGGAATGACTCAAAAGATGTCTCCCTGTCGTAGGAAGTTGTTTTTATAAATAAAACATTTCTGGAGCCAAATAAAGGACAGTGTTAAAAAATTCTGATGAGGCCTAAAAAATATGTTAAAATATCAGAATTTTCAACGTCACCCCGCTCGGCTATATATCTACAAAAGAAAAAAAAACATATTAATAAGAGCTGTGGGAAGTTCTTGTAAACCTACCGGGATACTGAACAAGTCCGCTGGCAGTGGGTAAATGCATGCATGGCGCCAAGACAACTTCACTGAGGTACTGAACAGGCCTACTGGCAGTGAAGCAATTTCGGGTACATGAAAATCTGTGTAAAAAATTATGAGAAATCTCTTTAATGTCCTTTATTCTGATCCAAAACTTCTTGACAGGATACAGATGTCAGAGTGGGTTAAATGGCAACCCTGTCGATGCTATGGACGCCTTCTGGCAGCAGTGGCCATGCCAACAGTATCGAATATTTTATCATTAATATCGTGACTTACTGATCTTAAGACTGTTATTAGTTTTCATCTTTTAAAACAATGCTGGAAAAGATGGTAAATGATGATGTTTGTACGATTTTCTGGTTGTTGTTTTTGAGTTGAAATTTTCTTTGTTGTCTTAATCTGAATTCATTTCTTTTAACAGAGATAACTGCTTCTCCCAGTGTGTCGCCATTGTTGGCAGCCAATTCAATTTTTTCCATTGCCCTATAAGCTGCCTACACCTATGTCTTCTGAACTTCAAATCGTCGTCGCATTTTGCCAATAGACGATGTTTTCATTTCTTGCGACACTTGTAAATTGGTTTCCATTTAGTTTTCATGACTGTAAGCGTGAAAATCCCTCCATCGTTATTTGAACTGTCATGATCTTTGCATTGATATTTTGAGTGGCACTTGCATTTGGTTTATCATTAAGTGGCTAAAAGGATTTTCGAACTATGCCTATTTTCCTATTCTTACTTTGATTGCGCAACTTGATTTTATTAAACTTATGAGGCATTGAGCATATGGGTTTATACTTGATTCTATGTATTGCATAGGGGTCATGGTTTATTTTGTGATCCTTATTGTTATAGTTCTTGGCTTGTTAATACTATAATTATCGATTGTCACAATGTTTTATAAACTTTCGATTACACATTTGTGCAATAAGCGCGTGGTTAACATTTGGGTTTGATTTCACATTGAATATTCATGGTTTGAAATATTATAATGGCGCATTAGTATATCATCCACCGTTTAATTCTTTGGTTGAACGAATGATATGGTTTTGAGCTATGTTTTGATTGATTGAACAGAGGATTAATTGGCGGTTGTACTTTGCCATTACTATTATGCATGGCGGTGAATAATCCCACCACCCTCGCATGCGCACATTAATGCTTCCCCTTTGATCATTCGTAGCAGTTAGCCCAAATGACTCTGCTCCTGTGTGTTGATGAATGTGACCCTAACCCTTACCATGTGCTCGCACCATAGCTCCAGTCATGAGGGTTGAACCCAATGGTAGCCAGGCTCTGTTGATGTTCGACAGTGCCCGCAGTGACCTTGAGGACAGTGGGTGGTTCCCGTTCATACAAAAGTTTGATGGTTTTAACCTCTGCGTTGCTAGGAAATTCGCCATGACCTTTGATGGTTGTCGAGCCAAGGTCGACGATGTTCAATTGAAAATTGACGAGCAATTTATCAGTCTTGCTACGAGTTTTCCCGCTACTGGACAACGATGGTCTAAGAATTGCAAAGAGGAAGAGGTCCCTTGGACACTGCTCTTCCAGTCGTGTAAGGTTAGCTCCTGTGATAAAGGTTTGCCCATGACCATGCTGAAACAGCATTGGTGTGATTCCTTGATGATTATCAAACAGTTTATCACTTGCGAAGGTCGGTACGGTTTTGTTTTCTTACACCACCTTCGTTTGCTTATGGTTTTTATGGGTTATCAGCTCAATATTCCCTATTATCTGCATAGAATCCTGTTCAAAATGTCTAAGAAATACAAAAAGAACCAAGCTGATAGCAGCCTTTTTCACTTTAGGCTGGTTAAAATTATTGTTGTCTATCATTTGGGGTTACACAGAGACTGTTGGAATGATTTTCTTACTCAGAATGATTTTGTGGATTCGAACCCACCACAGGTTGACAAACCTATGGTGAGAAAAGACAAGACTTTACCCCCGGTATCCTACAGTATTCTGTTACCTAAACCCTTACCCGACTCACCTATCAACCTACACCATACTGTGACCAAAGATGTCGAGACTGTTAAGCCTGTGGGCAAGAAGCTCAAAGCCAAATCCACTACAAACGCCAAAGGAAAAAAGAATGCCTGTTTAATTTCTCGAATGGCAAGGAACAAGACAAAACCTCCTATCAACCCTAACCCTATCATGTTGAGTGAAGACTCCGACTCGGAAGTGGAGTGTTTCCTGGCAAGTGAATATCCCTATTCGGAAGGTTTGTGTGTCGAACCCTCGTATGACTTTGTGTCGAACCTACCCCCTTGCTTGCAAAACGACCCTAACTACACAGGCATTAAGCTGCCTTGTGAAGCCCCCGGTATTTCATCCAAACCCTCTCCTGCTTTGTCAAAACCTACAGTGCCACCCTGTGATCAATGTAGCTCGTGGTTAGAGAGATACTATCTTGATGTGCTAATGCTACAATCAAGAATTCACTCTTTGGAGGACCAAGTTGCACGGCTTACCAGTCAAAAGGCTAAATTGCAAGCCACTGATAAGAAACAGAGGACGACAGGTTCCATTTTCTTTAAAAATGTGGATTCAGCTACAGCAGTCGTGAATTCTAAGTTGGCATAATTTGAGCAGCATCACTGGTATGTATTATCATTTGTTTATATAATTAATTTGAATTCGGTTTTGGATTGGTTTTGTTTACAGTGTGGATTTTCTCTGTCACACTATATGCATTATGTACATAGTTTTGTTTTGATTAATCGAATTTTGTTTTGCCAGTTTAGCTTTGATTGGATTTTCTTCGATTCGATTGATCGTGGTATGGATTTGATTGGTTTAATTTAGCTAAAATGAATGCTCTGCTGTCAATTTATATTGTTGTATCTATTCTCGACAAGAAGTTGTTTCCCATATTTGATTTTGAACACAATCATATGTTGTTTCGATTTCATTATACGCTATGATTGGTGATAATTGTGATATGGTTAACTATTACGGTTTTATGTCCCATATGACCTTCGATCAATAGGAATACAATTCAGATTATTCTCAATATGATCCTGTTAAAATATATCCAAATCAATTCATAACGGTTATGTGAAAAACCCAGCTGATTACTTCATATTGGTTTACTGTTAACTTGACCCTGTTATCAGTTGGATTCGTATTTGCGATGGATATGCTGTTTCAATTGGATTTTTCAAACGAGATTGAATTCACGATTTGTTTCTATTTTAAACCCAGTCGCGATTTGTTTGGAATTATTGATTTCGTTCAAATCCAATCGAGCTTATATGCACATTTTACCAATTATCACTTATGTCAATTCTATCGTGATTGTGGTCAAAGCCGAATCAATCTAGTTATGATTTTGTATGAATTGATTCTCGTATCTGTCTGAATTAATCTACCTGTGACATGAACCGTTTGATGTCATAACAGTTATAAAAATTGTAAAACGATTCTATTTTGATCTGATCGTATTTCCTAATTTGGAAAAACACAATGTTTCATATGATTTGCTTGATTGCACTACTTTCGAATTGGATGTAAAACTATTCGTAAAACTGTTAGGTTTCGATTCTGTTTACCCGACTATGATGGAAATCGAAACAAAGCATGCTTATCTCTCTATTTGGTTATTGGATTTTGATCCTATTTGATTTTAATTGGATATGGAAAAGTCTTGTTGTTGTTCGACCTGATTTTATGGTAACCATGAAACAGAGTATTCTTACCCCTGTTTCGATTAAATCACTTTTGATTATATTTTATATTGAAAGAGAAAACCATTTGAATCAATAGTGATTCGTTTTTAATGTTTATTGAAAGAAATTGGATTTGATTCTTTTTTTTTTAAAGATTTGATTTGATTTCGATTCTCGTCCTGTATGCTATTTTAGACTAGCTACAGAATCAGATGATTCTGTAGCTAAGTCTGTAAGATTAGATTTTTATTGTTTTGTTAATAAAATATCTTTCTAACTTGATATTTTTGGTCTATTGCAGATAAAATTGAAATTGTAGTGGATTTGATGAGCAGTTAGGGGATATTTGAAATATTCTGATGTCATTTTATTTTCCTAGTTTAGTTGATTTTGGGATATCTCCCAGATTATGTAAAACAGTTTGATATTATCCACGGGGAGGTTTTACCCTGTGGAGAGACTTATAAATACTTATTGTTTTTGTAATAATGGATCCCCATTCGTGGGAGAACAAGGATATGGAACTTTAATACAGACTAGGGCAGAATTTGATGTTTTGTTACAGCTTTAGCTTCTCATTATATCAATATTTTGTTTCATGTTGTGTATATCAATTTGTATCTGGTTAATGACTACTTTAGCTATCTTAATCATGTGAAAATGATATAATTTAATCACTGTAATCCATATTTGATTTCTTCCAAGCATTTAAAAAACGTAGCAATTGCTTAATTCAGTTTGTGAATGGCAGATTTCTCTTCTTCATAAGTTGAATTATTAAGTATAAGTTTTTGCATAACAGGCTTCCCTTATTGCAGAGATTTATAAATCATAAAATTGTTATGATTTTTTATGTCTTGTTTGTCCTGTAAATAACTCAAAGAGCAGCATAGCCTATCGTTTACGAGAAGCTTCTGGATCGACCGGAGCGAGTTTCCTTCCTCTAACCAGCTTCGAAGTCATCACACACAGGGCAAATTAGGAGTGTTTCCAGGTCAGTTTGTCATTTATTTAGTATATTTATTAGTAGATTAATTTAGATAGTAGTTTAATTAGATTTATAGGTAGAATTAGTATATTAGATTGTTTAATTTCAGTAAATATATTAGATCATTTAATTTCAGTAAGTTTTATTTCTTATTCATAAAATATAAAAAATCAAAAAGATCTCTAGCTGTCTTAGGGCAGAAAGAAAATGAATTTTACAGGTTTTATTCAAATCTGCAACTTGTAGATATTGTATATTTGTGAATAAGTTGTAATTCAATTAGTAATTAGATATTTAATTGCTAGAGTGAGTGTAATAGTAATTAGTAGATTGTATATAGAATAGTTAGAGTAGTTTATATTTAGTGTTAGTTTAATTTAGTAGTTTGTTTTAATTAGATTAGTGTATTAGTTTGTTAGTTTAAGTTTATTGTATTTAGTTTTAGTTTGTTTTATTAGTTTTAGTTAGTTTAGTTTGTTTTATTTGTTTTAGATAGATTAGTTAGTTTAGATTAGTTTTCTCTTTGGTTTTCTCAGGACCTTAGAGTGGCCAACGGAGCCGTTAAACCCGTCAGTGTGGTTCATTCCAAACGGCTTGGGTTATTTAGACAACCCCGGACCGGTTCCACTCTCTCAATTGATGGACGGACAATTTCGCCCGTCAACAGGCCTACTCCTTTTCTTCCTGGACCTAAAAAAGGCTAGTCTCTGTCGAATATGATAATATGCGTAACTGGGCAGGCGCATCTCCTACTTCTATGCCCCCTACTAACAACAGCGTAGTAGACACTACGCGGCTCGAATAAAGAGCCTGATGTACCCCTTTGAGATCTGCCTCGATCCTGTCAAACATTGTCTCATGTTTGGATTTACTTAGTTGAAAAATGTCCTCAGAAGTATCTGATATAACGACGATGTTGAGGTCAATATCATCCACCGTGAGCACAGTCTGTAATAGAGGTCTATTCTCTTTTGACTTCTTCCGCAATGAAGGTTTCTTCGGGGAACCCTTTATTTTCTTGGATGTCTCAGTCTTTGGAAGGGGATATTTAGGCAGTGTCACTTCGCCCTATTCTTGCTTTCCTTCTTCCCCTTCATCCTCTTCTTTATCTACTTCATCACCTCCTCCTCCTTCAGGTGAATCTAGTGTAGTTTCCTTTGATTCTTTGTTCAGTTCTTGTACCTCTTCCTTCTTTTTCTTCCTGTTGCTTCTAGGTGCATCATATTCTTCTCGAGTGACTACAGGACTTCTGATGATCTCGGGATCGGAGAGTTCTATCTGTTCAACTGGTACCAGGAATTCTATAGGCCATTCCTTGGTTATTTCCTCCATATCTTCCTCGATGAGTTTATAATAGGATTGGAGCTCTTCCTTGTGTTCATCTCTACGCGTAGTGATGTAAATGAAATGCCTTTTTACGTGGAACTTCTCTATTTGCCTGAACCTATGAAGTGTATTTGGCGTCATGCGAGGGAAGAATTCAATGGCCCTCTTTAGTTGCAAGTAGTATGTGTGGAACACCACATTGGACTGCCATTGCTTTGCCATGTCGCTCAAATACCAGAGCGTAGTGAAATTCACGGCCAGTGGTTCGGAAGGCTCAATTTCAGGGAAGGTCGCTCCTTCCGGTATCTCCCAAACAATGAAGGCAACAAGAATCAACAACCAACTGAAGTGAAACTCCTATCCCTGGTCTTGTGCTTCATGATAATATTTCTCCAACTGGTTGATGAGGTAGCTCACCCAGTTCATTTTTATTCCTTCAACGCAATTTCCTGCAAGATCAACAACAAACCCTGTGACCTGCGTTGGTCTATTCTTCCCGATGAGATTACCAGTGATCAAATTGCAAGCGAGGTGCACTGCGCCATTTTGGATGGAGGCTACCTTGTAGCCCCGCTTCCCTTTCTCTACATCGTTGCAGGTATCCTTTATTTGTTGCGCCAGGGCACGATCTGTAGCTTTCCCTAGGTAAAAATCCTAAGGGTCTGGTCCTTGCATGCTCAATCCGGTGATCCAGTGGATCAACATCGGATCTACAATAATGCACCTATCCAACCACAGGTAATCGCCATGGTAGAATGACAGGAGGATTTTAATGCACGCATTAACCTCCTGTTGTCTGTCGAAGTGTGGTATCTTCATCACATTAAGGATCATTGATCTTGTGATGTCCATGGTCCATGGCTGGGGGATTATCTTCAACTTCTTCCCAACTATCTCAAATACTTGTGTGGTGTGAGCATTTGTTATAACCCTAAATTGCACCATCCATGCTTACCTGGCATCAGGCCAACTCATTGCCCTTCATTGCCAAAGCCATGCTGAACAGACTCTTCAAAAACCTCCTAAAACAAGTAACCCGTGCCCTAACCCACTGTTGGGCGCGTTCGAACGCTAGCAGGCCTTCTGTTGCACACGTTGGAACGCGGGCTGGCCCACTACAGCCAGTGTTTACCTAACAAAGCAAAAAATCAGGAAAGTTTCCGCCAGGATGAAAAGCTTTGGGTCAGTTAACTGGAACTCCTAGCCATGCATGGATGAGAGTTCATCTAAAAACCTAGCTCCTTCTAGCCTATAAAAGAAGGGGTAGGGGTACTATTCAAAGGAGGAAAATCATAGCAAAGAAACTCTGCCCAATTGCCGAATCCGTTTTGTCCCAACCCTTTAGCCTTTCCTCAAGCTTTAGGAGAATTCAAGCAAAGCAGTTGGAGGACAAAGAAGAGGAGGAGCCCAGGATCAGGATCGAGGAACGGTGGCCGGTCTCTAAAATCATTGTAAGTTGGTTCATATTGAGATTAATAAAAAGATACTTTTCCCATCCCAAATACATGAGTCTTATTTGTTTTATGTGATTTGTGTTTAATATCTAACCCTCTAGTAGAACAATAGCATGCATGCATAGTTTTGTCTTGATTGCAGGATCTCTTTTTGGAAGGAGCAGCAGAAGCAAGGAGATAAATCTCAATGGAGGATCTACACCAACCGTCGATAAAAAGGTTAGTTGGTTCTTCCCTTGTTTGCTTGTGAAAAAGGGTTTTAGATTCAGGGTAGAAGGTTAAAAGTAGCTTATGAAGGGTCATGA